>JARACY010003620.1:0-31977 GCA_029255725.1 Scrobipalpa atriplicella | reverse complement strand
ACAGGAATTGTTCTTGAATACATAAACTATCAAATAAAATAGTTTTTGGTGTTAGAAATTGTAATAAAAAATATAAATTACCCTTTCAAAGTAAGTACTTTGTAAGTACTTCACTTTTATTGACGAAAATACTAATAAAATAATTTCCACACAATTACACGTTTGTTTTTTGAGAAATTGGTATGAAAATGTTTGGAAATATGTATATTTTTGTGTTTTTATGTGTTTTCATACGTATTTCATACAAAAAATACAAATAAATTCGAATCAAACGCACTAACGCGCTGCCAGTGAGAAAACCCGTAACTTCAAAATGGGTTTTTTTAATTTTTTTCTAGGTGACATTGATAGTTTATGGTATAAAATAAAAGAGTATATGTTTGTCTTTGGATTTACTATCAACTACAGCACAAAGAAAGTAAAAAAAACACCATATCTTAATTTTTAGAGTTAAAGTCCCTCAGGGCACACATGTGTTCCTCATCCGAGTTTACGGTAGTATTAATTACCGGGCACACATGTGTTCCTCATCCGAGCCAGGGGGTTAACCCCGTCGCTCGCGCAGTAAGCGTAATTTGATACTCCCCCTGGCTCGCGGAAATGGCGACCGGTAGTCGCGGAAATTGCAAATTTTTTTGCAAACTTTGCAATTTTTCGCAAATTTTCACTTTCGGACAATGTTTATGGATAAAATTTACAGGAATTGTTCTTGAATACATAAACTATCAAATAAAATAGTTTTTGGTGTTAGAAATTGTAATAAAAAATATAAATTACCCTTTCAAAGTAAGTACTTTGTAAGTACTTCACTTTTATTGACGAAAATACTAATAAAATAATTTCCACACAATTACACGTTTGTTTTTTGAGAAATTGGTATGAAAATGTTTGGAAATATGTATATTTTTGTGTTTTTATGTGTTTTCATACGTATTTCATACAAAAAATACAAATAAATTCGAATCAAACGCACTAACGCGCTGCCAGTGAGAAAACCCGTAACTTCAAAATGGGTTTTTTTAATTTTTTTCTAGGTGACATTGATAGTTTATGGTATAAAATAAAAGAGTATATGTTTGTCTTTGGATTTACTATCAACTACAGCACAAAGAAAGTAAAAAAAACACCATATCTTAATTTTTAGAGTTAAAGTCCCTCAGGGCACACATGTGTTCCTCATCCGAGTTTACGGTAGTATTAATTACCGGGCACACATGTGTTCCTCATCCGAGCCAGGGGGTTAACCCCGTCGCTCGCGCAGTAAGCGTAATTTGATACTCCCCCTGGCTCGCGGAAATGGCGACCGGTAGTCGCGGAAATTGCAAATTTTTTTGCAAACTTTGCAATTTTTCGCAAATTTTCACTTTCGGACAATGTTTATGGATAAAATTTACAGGAATTGTTCTTGAATACATAAACTATCAAATAAAATAGTTTTTGGTGTTAGAAATTGTAATAAAAAATATAAATTACCCTTTCAAAGTAAGTACTTTGTAAGTACTTCACTTTTATTGACGAAAATACTAATAAAATAATTTCCACACAATTACACGTTTGTTTTTTGAGAAATTGGTATGAAAATGTTTGGAAATATGTATATTTTTGTGTTTTTATGTGTTTTCATACGTATTTCATACAAAAAATACAAATAAATTCGAATCAAACGCACTAACGCGCTGCCAGTGAGAAAACCCGTAACTTCAAAATGGGTTTTTTTAATTTTTTTCTAGGTGACATTGATAGTTTATGGTATAAAATAAAAGAGTATATGTTTGTCTTTGGATTTACTATCAACTACAGCACAAAGAAAGTAAAAAAAACACCATATCTTAATTTTTAGAGTTAAAGTCCCTCAGGGCACACATGTGTTCCTCATCCGAGTTTACGGTAGTATTAATTACCGGGCACACATGTGTTCCTCATCCGAGCCAGGGGGTTAACCCCGTCGCTCGCGCAGTAAGCGTAATTTGATACTCCCCCTGGCTCGCGGAAATGGCGACCGGTAGTCGCGGAAATTGCAAATTTTTTTGCAAACTTTGCAATTTTTCGCAAATTTTCACTTTCGGACAATGTTTATGGATAAAATTTACAGGAATTGTTCTTGAATACATAAACTATCAAATAAAATAGTTTTTGGTGTTAGAAATTGTAATAAAAAATATAAATTACCCTTTCAAAGTAAGTACTTTGTAAGTACTTCACTTTTATTGACGAAAATACTAATAAAATAATTTCCACACAATTACACGTTTGTTTTTTGAGAAATTGGTATGAAAATGTTTGGAAATATGTATATTTTTGTGTTTTTATGTGTTTTCATACGTATTTCATACAAAAAATACAAATAAATTCGAATCAAACGCACTAACGCGCTGCCAGTGAGAAAACCCGTAACTTCAAAATGGGTTTTTTTAATTTTTTTCTAGGTGACATTGATAGTTTATGGTATAAAATAAAAGAGTATATGTTTGTCTTTGGATTTACTATCAACTACAGCACAAAGAAAGTAAAAAAAACACCATATCTTAATTTTTAGAGTTAAAGTCCCTCAGGGCACACATGTGTTCCTCATCCGAGTTTACGGTAGTATTAATTACCGGGCACACATGTGTTCCTCATCCGAGCCAGGGGGTTAACCCCGTCGCTCGCGCAGTAAGCGTAATTTGATACTCCCCCTGGCTCGCGGAAATGGCGACCGGTAGTCGCGGAAATTGCAAATTTTTTTGCAAACTTTGCAATTTTTCGCAAATTTTCACTTTCGGACAATGTTTATGGATAAAATTTACAGGAATTGTTCTTGAATACATAAACTATCAAATAAAATAGTTTTTGGTGTTAGAAATTGTAATAAAAAATATAAATTACCCTTTCAAAGTAAGTACTTTGTAAGTACTTCACTTTTATTGACGAAAATACTAATAAAATAATTTCCACACAATTACACGTTTGTTTTTTGAGAAATTGGTATGAAAATGTTTGGAAATATGTATATTTTTGTGTTTTTATGTGTTTTCATACGTATTTCATACAAAAAATACAAATAAATTCGAATCAAACGCACTAACGCGCTGCCAGTGAGAAAACCCGTAACTTCAAAATGGGTTTTTTTAATTTTTTTCTAGGTGACATTGATAGTTTATGGTATAAAATAAAAGAGTATATGTTTGTCTTTGGATTTACTATCAACTACAGCACAAAGAAAGTAAAAAAAACACCATATCTTAATTTTTAGAGTTAAAGTCCCTCAGGGCACACATGTGTTCCTCATCCGAGTTTACGGTAGTATTAATTACCGGGCACACATGTGTTCCTCATCCGAGCCAGGGGGTTAACCCCGTCGCTCGCGCAGTAAGCGTAATTTGATACTCCCCCTGGCTCGCGGAAATGGCGACCGGTAGTCGCGGAAATTGCAAATTTTTTTGCAAACTTTGCAATTTTTCGCAAATTTTCACTTTCGGACAATGTTTATGGATAAAATTTACAGGAATTGTTCTTGAATACATAAACTATCAAATAAAATAGTTTTTGGTGTTAGAAATTGTAATAAAAAATATAAATTACCCTTTCAAAGTAAGTACTTTGTAAGTACTTCACTTTTATTGACGAAAATACTAATAAAATAATTTCCACACAATTACACGTTTGTTTTTTGAGAAATTGGTATGAAAATGTTTGGAAATATGTATATTTTTGTGTTTTTATGTGTTTTCATACGTATTTCATACAAAAAATACAAATAAATTCGAATCAAACGCACTAACGCGCTGCCAGTGAGAAAACCCGTAACTTCAAAATGGGTTTTTTTAATTTTTTTCTAGGTGACATTGATAGTTTATGGTATAAAATAAAAGAGTATATGTTTGTCTTTGGATTTACTATCAACTACAGCACAAAGAAAGTAAAAAAAACACCATATCTTAATTTTTAGAGTTAAAGTCCCTCAGGGCACACATGTGTTCCTCATCCGAGTTTACGGTAGTATTAATTACCGGGCACACATGTGTTCCTCATCCGAGCCAGGGGGTTAACCCCGTCGCTCGCGCAGTAAGCGTAATTTGATACTCCCCCTGGCTCGCGGAAATGGCGACCGGTAGTCGCGGAAATTGCAAATTTTTTTGCAAACTTTGCAATTTTTCGCAAATTTTCACTTTCGGACAATGTTTATGGATAAAATTTACAGGAATTGTTCTTGAATACATAAACTATCAAATAAAATAGTTTTTGGTGTTAGAAATTGTAATAAAAAATATAAATTACCCTTTCAAAGTAAGTACTTTGTAAGTACTTCACTTTTATTGACGAAAATACTAATAAAATAATTTCCACACAATTACACGTTTGTTTTTTGAGAAATTGGTATGAAAATGTTTGGAAATATGTATATTTTTGTGTTTTTATGTGTTTTCATACGTATTTCATACAAAAAATACAAATAAATTCGAATCAAACGCACTAACGCGCTGCCAGTGAGAAAACCCGTAACTTCAAAATGGGTTTTTTTAATTTTTTTCTAGGTGACATTGATAGTTTATGGTATAAAATAAAAGAGTATATGTTTGTCTTTGGATTTACTATCAACTACAGCACAAAGAAAGTAAAAAAAACACCATATCTTAATTTTTAGAGTTAAAGTCCCTCAGGGCACACATGTGTTCCTCATCCGAGTTTACGGTAGTATTAATTACCGGGCACACATGTGTTCCTCATCCGAGCCAGGGGGTTAACCCCGTCGCTCGCGCAGTAAGCGTAATTTGATACTCCCCCTGGCTCGCGGAAATGGCGACCGGTAGTCGCGGAAATTGCAAATTTTTTTGCAAACTTTGCAATTTTTCGCAAATTTTCACTTTCGGACAATGTTTATGGATAAAATTTACAGGAATTGTTCTTGAATACATAAACTATCAAATAAAATAGTTTTTGGTGTTAGAAATTGTAATAAAAAATATAAATTACCCTTTCAAAGTAAGTACTTTGTAAGTACTTCACTTTTATTGACGAAAATACTAATAAAATAATTTCCACACAATTACACGTTTGTTTTTTGAGAAATTGGTATGAAAATGTTTGGAAATATGTATATTTTTGTGTTTTTATGTGTTTTCATACGTATTTCATACAAAAAATACAAATAAATTCGAATCAAACGCACTAACGCGCTGCCAGTGAGAAAACCCGTAACTTCAAAATGGGTTTTTTTAATTTTTTTCTAGGTGACATTGATAGTTTATGGTATAAAATAAAAGAGTATATGTTTGTCTTTGGATTTACTATCAACTACAGCACAAAGAAAGTAAAAAAAACACCATATCTTAATTTTTAGAGTTAAAGTCCCTCAGGGCACACATGTGTTCCTCATCCGAGTTTACGGTAGTATTAATTACCGGGCACACATGTGTTCCTCATCCGAGCCAGGGGGTTAACCCCGTCGCTCGCGCAGTAAGCGTAATTTGATACTCCCCCTGGCTCGCGGAAATGGCGACCGGTAGTCGCGGAAATTGCAAATTTTTTTGCAAACTTTGCAATTTTTCGCAAATTTTCACTTTCGGACAATGTTTATGGATAAAATTTACAGGAATTGTTCTTGAATACATAAACTATCAAATAAAATAGTTTTTGGTGTTAGAAATTGTAATAAAAAATATAAATTACCCTTTCAAAGTAAGTACTTTGTAAGTACTTCACTTTTATTGACGAAAATACTAATAAAATAATTTCCACACAATTACACGTTTGTTTTTTGAGAAATTGGTATGAAAATGTTTGGAAATATGTATATTTTTGTGTTTTTATGTGTTTTCATACGTATTTCATACAAAAAATACAAATAAATTCGAATCAAACGCACTAACGCGCTGCCAGTGAGAAAACCCGTAACTTCAAAATGGGTTTTTTTAATTTTTTTCTAGGTGACATTGATAGTTTATGGTATAAAATAAAAGAGTATATGTTTGTCTTTGGATTTACTATCAACTACAGCACAAAGAAAGTAAAAAAAACACCATATCTTAATTTTTAGAGTTAAAGTCCCTCAGGGCACACATGTGTTCCTCATCCGAGTTTACGGTAGTATTAATTACCGGGCACACATGTGTTCCTCATCCGAGCCAGGGGGTTAACCCCGTCGCTCGCGCAGTAAGCGTAATTTGATACTCCCCCTGGCTCGCGGAAATGGCGACCGGTAGTCGCGGAAATTGCAAATTTTTTTGCAAACTTTGCAATTTTTCGCAAATTTTCACTTTCGGACAATGTTTATGGATAAAATTTACAGGAATTGTTCTTGAATACATAAACTATCAAATAAAATAGTTTTTGGTGTTAGAAATTGTAATAAAAAATATAAATTACCCTTTCAAAGTAAGTACTTTGTAAGTACTTCACTTTTATTGACGAAAATACTAATAAAATAATTTCCACACAATTACACGTTTGTTTTTTGAGAAATTGGTATGAAAATGTTTGGAAATATGTATATTTTTGTGTTTTTATGTGTTTTCATACGTATTTCATACAAAAAATACAAATAAATTCGAATCAAACGCACTAACGCGCTGCCAGTGAGAAAACCCGTAACTTCAAAATGGGTTTTTTTAATTTTTTTCTAGGTGACATTGATAGTTTATGGTATAAAATAAAAGAGTATATGTTTGTCTTTGGATTTACTATCAACTACAGCACAAAGAAAGTAAAAAAAACACCATATCTTAATTTTTAGAGTTAAAGTCCCTCAGGGCACACATGTGTTCCTCATCCGAGTTTACGGTAGTATTAATTACCGGGCACACATGTGTTCCTCATCCGAGCCAGGGGGTTAACCCCGTCGCTCGCGCAGTAAGCGTAATTTGATACTCCCCCTGGCTCGCGGAAATGGCGACCGGTAGTCGCGGAAATTGCAAATTTTTTTGCAAACTTTGCAATTTTTCGCAAATTTTCACTTTCGGACAATGTTTATGGATAAAATTTACAGGAATTGTTCTTGAATACATAAACTATCAAATAAAATAGTTTTTGGTGTTAGAAATTGTAATAAAAAATATAAATTACCCTTTCAAAGTAAGTACTTTGTAAGTACTTCACTTTTATTGACGAAAATACTAATAAAATAATTTCCACACAATTACACGTTTGTTTTTTGAGAAATTGGTATGAAAATGTTTGGAAATATGTATATTTTTGTGTTTTTATGTGTTTTCATACGTATTTCATACAAAAAATACAAATAAATTCGAATCAAACGCACTAACGCGCTGCCAGTGAGAAAACCCGTAACTTCAAAATGGGTTTTTTTAATTTTTTTCTAGGTGACATTGATAGTTTATGGTATAAAATAAAAGAGTATATGTTTGTCTTTGGATTTACTATCAACTACAGCACAAAGAAAGTAAAAAAAACACCATATCTTAATTTTTAGAGTTAAAGTCCCTCAGGGCACACATGTGTTCCTCATCCGAGTTTACGGTAGTATTAATTACCGGGCACACATGTGTTCCTCATCCGAGCCAGGGGGTTAACCCCGTCGCTCGCGCAGTAAGCGTAATTTGATACTCCCCCTGGCTCGCGGAAATGGCGACCGGTAGTCGCGGAAATTGCAAATTTTTTTGCAAACTTTGCAATTTTTCGCAAATTTTCACTTTCGGACAATGTTTATGGATAAAATTTACAGGAATTGTTCTTGAATACATAAACTATCAAATAAAATAGTTTTTGGTGTTAGAAATTGTAATAAAAAATATAAATTACCCTTTCAAAGTAAGTACTTTGTAAGTACTTCACTTTTATTGACGAAAATACTAATAAAATAATTTCCACACAATTACACGTTTGTTTTTTGAGAAATTGGTATGAAAATGTTTGGAAATATGTATATTTTTGTGTTTTTATGTGTTTTCATACGTATTTCATACAAAAAATACAAATAAATTCGAATCAAACGCACTAACGCGCTGCCAGTGAGAAAACCCGTAACTTCAAAATGGGTTTTTTTAATTTTTTTCTAGGTGACATTGATAGTTTATGGTATAAAATAAAAGAGTATATGTTTGTCTTTGGATTTACTATCAACTACAGCACAAAGAAAGTAAAAAAAACACCATATCTTAATTTTTAGAGTTAAAGTCCCTCAGGGCACACATGTGTTCCTCATCCGAGTTTACGGTAGTATTAATTACCGGGCACACATGTGTTCCTCATCCGAGCCAGGGGGTTAACCCCGTCGCTCGCGCAGTAAGCGTAATTTGATACTCCCCCTGGCTCGCGGAAATGGCGACCGGTAGTCGCGGAAATTGCAAATTTTTTTGCAAACTTTGCAATTTTTCGCAAATTTTCACTTTCGGACAATGTTTATGGATAAAATTTACAGGAATTGTTCTTGAATACATAAACTATCAAATAAAATAGTTTTTGGTGTTAGAAATTGTAATAAAAAATATAAATTACCCTTTCAAAGTAAGTACTTTGTAAGTACTTCACTTTTATTGACGAAAATACTAATAAAATAATTTCCACACAATTACACGTTTGTTTTTTGAGAAATTGGTATGAAAATGTTTGGAAATATGTATATTTTTGTGTTTTTATGTGTTTTCATACGTATTTCATACAAAAAATACAAATAAATTCGAATCAAACGCACTAACGCGCTGCCAGTGAGAAAACCCGTAACTTCAAAATGGGTTTTTTTAATTTTTTTCTAGGTGACATTGATAGTTTATGGTATAAAATAAAAGAGTATATGTTTGTCTTTGGATTTACTATCAACTACAGCACAAAGAAAGTAAAAAAAACACCATATCTTAATTTTTAGAGTTAAAGTCCCTCAGGGCACACATGTGTTCCTCATCCGAGTTTACGGTAGTATTAATTACCGGGCACACATGTGTTCCTCATCCGAGCCAGGGGGTTAACCCCGTCGCTCGCGCAGTAAGCGTAATTTGATACTCCCCCTGGCTCGCGGAAATGGCGACCGGTAGTCGCGGAAATTGCAAATTTTTTTGCAAACTTTGCAATTTTTCGCAAATTTTCACTTTCGGACAATGTTTATGGATAAAATTTACAGGAATTGTTCTTGAATACATAAACTATCAAATAAAATAGTTTTTGGTGTTAGAAATTGTAATAAAAAATATAAATTACCCTTTCAAAGTAAGTACTTTGTAAGTACTTCACTTTTATTGACGAAAATACTAATAAAATAATTTCCACACAATTACACGTTTGTTTTTTGAGAAATTGGTATGAAAATGTTTGGAAATATGTATATTTTTGTGTTTTTATGTGTTTTCATACGTATTTCATACAAAAAATACAAATAAATTCGAATCAAACGCACTAACGCGCTGCCAGTGAGAAAACCCGTAACTTCAAAATGGGTTTTTTTAATTTTTTTCTAGGTGACATTGATAGTTTATGGTATAAAATAAAAGAGTATATGTTTGTCTTTGGATTTACTATCAACTACAGCACAAAGAAAGTAAAAAAAACACCATATCTTAATTTTTAGAGTTAAAGTCCCTCAGGGCACACATGTGTTCCTCATCCGAGTTTACGGTAGTATTAATTACCGGGCACACATGTGTTCCTCATCCGAGCCAGGGGGTTAACCCCGTCGCTCGCGCAGTAAGCGTAATTTGATACTCCCCCTGGCTCGGATGAGGAACACATGTGTGCCCGGTAATTAATACTACCGTAAACTCGGATGAGGAACACATGTGTGCCCTGAGGGACTTTAACTCTAAAAATTAAGATATGGTGTTTTTTTTACTTTCTTTGTGCTGTAGTTGATAGTAAATCCAAAGACAAACATATACTCTTTTATTTTATACCATAAACTATCAATGTCACCTAGAAAAAAATTAAAAAAACCCATTTTGAAGTTACGGGTTTTCTCACTGGCAGCGCGTTAGTGCGTTTGATTCGAATTTATTTGTATTTTTTGTATGAAATACGTATGAAAACACATAAAAACACAAAAATATACATATTTCCAAACATTTTCATACCAATTTCTCAAAAAACAAACGTGTAATTGTGTGGAAATTATTTTATTAGTATTTTCGTCAATAAAAGTGAAGTACTTACAAAGTACTTACTTTGAAAGGGTAATTTATATTTTTTATTACAATTTCTAACACCAAAAACTATTTTATTTGATAGTTTATGTATTCAAGAACAATTCCTGTAAATTTTATCCATAAACATTGTCCGAAAGTGAAAATTTGCGAAAAATTGCAAAGTTTGCAAAAAAATTTGCAATTTCCGCGACTACCGGTCGCCATTTCCGCGAGCCAGGGGGAGTATCAAATTACGCTTACTGCGCGAGCGACGGGGTTAACCCCCTGGCTCGGATGAGGAACACATGTGTGCCCGGTAATTAATACTACCGTAAACTCGGATGAGGAACACATGTGTGCCCTGAGGGACTTTAACTCTAAAAATTAAGATATGGTGTTTTTTTTACTTTCTTTGTGCTGTAGTTGATAGTAAATCCAAAGACAAACATATACTCTTTTATTTTATACCATAAACTATCAATGTCACCTAGAAAAAAATTAAAAAAACCCATTTTGAAGTTACGGGTTTTCTCACTGGCAGCGCGTTAGTGCGTTTGATTCGAATTTATTTGTATTTTTTGTATGAAATACGTATGAAAACACATAAAAACACAAAAATATACATATTTCCAAACATTTTCATACCAATTTCTCAAAAAACAAACGTGTAATTGTGTGGAAATTATTTTATTAGTATTTTCGTCAATAAAAGTGAAGTACTTACAAAGTACTTACTTTGAAAGGGTAATTTATATTTTTTATTACAATTTCTAACACCAAAAACTATTTTATTTGATAGTTTATGTATTCAAGAACAATTCCTGTAAATTTTATCCATAAACATTGTCCGAAAGTGAAAATTTGCGAAAAATTGCAAAGTTTGCAAAAAAATTTGCAATTTCCGCGACTACCGGTCGCCATTTCCGCGAGCCAGGGGGAGTATCAAATTACGCTTACTGCGCGAGCGACGGGGTTAACCCCCTGGCTCGGATGAGGAACACATGTGTGCCCGGTAATTAATACTACCGTAAACTCGGATGAGGAACACATGTGTGCCCTGAGGGACTTTAACTCTAAAAATTAAGATATGGTGTTTTTTTTACTTTCTTTGTGCTGTAGTTGATAGTAAATCCAAAGACAAACATATACTCTTTTATTTTATACCATAAACTATCAATGTCACCTAGAAAAAAATTAAAAAAACCCATTTTGAAGTTACGGGTTTTCTCACTGGCAGCGCGTTAGTGCGTTTGATTCGAATTTATTTGTATTTTTTGTATGAAATACGTATGAAAACACATAAAAACACAAAAATATACATATTTCCAAACATTTTCATACCAATTTCTCAAAAAACAAACGTGTAATTGTGTGGAAATTATTTTATTAGTATTTTCGTCAATAAAAGTGAAGTACTTACAAAGTACTTACTTTGAAAGGGTAATTTATATTTTTTATTACAATTTCTAACACCAAAAACTATTTTATTTGATAGTTTATGTATTCAAGAACAATTCCTGTAAATTTTATCCATAAACATTGTCCGAAAGTGAAAATTTGCGAAAAATTGCAAAGTTTGCAAAAAAATTTGCAATTTCCGCGACTACCGGTCGCCATTTCCGCGAGCCAGGGGGAGTATCAAATTACGCTTACTGCGCGAGCGACGGGGTTAACCCCCTGGCTCGGATGAGGAACACATGTGTGCCCGGTAATTAATACTACCGTAAACTCGGATGAGGAACACATGTGTGCCCTGAGGGACTTTAACTCTAAAAATTAAGATATGGTGTTTTTTTTACTTTCTTTGTGCTGTAGTTGATAGTAAATCCAAAGACAAACATATACTCTTTTATTTTATACCATAAACTATCAATGTCACCTAGAAAAAAATTAAAAAAACCCATTTTGAAGTTACGGGTTTTCTCACTGGCAGCGCGTTAGTGCGTTTGATTCGAATTTATTTGTATTTTTTGTATGAAATACGTATGAAAACACATAAAAACACAAAAATATACATATTTCCAAACATTTTCATACCAATTTCTCAAAAAACAAACGTGTAATTGTGTGGAAATTATTTTATTAGTATTTTCGTCAATAAAAGTGAAGTACTTACAAAGTACTTACTTTGAAAGGGTAATTTATATTTTTTATTACAATTTCTAACACCAAAAACTATTTTATTTGATAGTTTATGTATTCAAGAACAATTCCTGTAAATTTTATCCATAAACATTGTCCGAAAGTGAAAATTTGCGAAAAATTGCAAAGTTTGCAAAAAAATTTGCAATTTCCGCGACTACCGGTCGCCATTTCCGCGAGCCAGGGGGAGTATCAAATTACGCTTACTGCGCGAGCGACGGGGTTAACCCCCTGGCTCGGATGAGGAACACATGTGTGCCCGGTAATTAATACTACCGTAAACTCGGATGAGGAACACATGTGTGCCCTGAGGGACTTTAACTCTAAAAATTAAGATATGGTGTTTTTTTTACTTTCTTTGTGCTGTAGTTGATAGTAAATCCAAAGACAAACATATACTCTTTTATTTTATACCATAAACTATCAATGTCACCTAGAAAAAAATTAAAAAAACCCATTTTGAAGTTACGGGTTTTCTCACTGGCAGCGCGTTAGTGCGTTTGATTCGAATTTATTTGTATTTTTTGTATGAAATACGTATGAAAACACATAAAAACACAAAAATATACATATTTCCAAACATTTTCATACCAATTTCTCAAAAAACAAACGTGTAATTGTGTGGAAATTATTTTATTAGTATTTTCGTCAATAAAAGTGAAGTACTTACAAAGTACTTACTTTGAAAGGGTAATTTATATTTTTTATTACAATTTCTAACACCAAAAACTATTTTATTTGATAGTTTATGTATTCAAGAACAATTCCTGTAAATTTTATCCATAAACATTGTCCGAAAGTGAAAATTTGCGAAAAATTGCAAAGTTTGCAAAAAAATTTGCAATTTCCGCGACTACCGGTCGCCATTTCCGCGAGCCAGGGGGAGTATCAAATTACGCTTACTGCGCGAGCGACGGGGTTAACCCCCTGGCTCGGATGAGGAACACATGTGTGCCCGGTAATTAATACTACCGTAAACTCGGATGAGGAACACATGTGTGCCCTGAGGGACTTTAACTCTAAAAATTAAGATATGGTGTTTTTTTTACTTTCTTTGTGCTGTAGTTGATAGTAAATCCAAAGACAAACATATACTCTTTTATTTTATACCATAAACTATCAATGTCACCTAGAAAAAAATTAAAAAAACCCATTTTGAAGTTACGGGTTTTCTCACTGGCAGCGCGTTAGTGCGTTTGATTCGAATTTATTTGTATTTTTTGTATGAAATACGTATGAAAACACATAAAAACACAAAAATATACATATTTCCAAACATTTTCATACCAATTTCTCAAAAAACAAACGTGTAATTGTGTGGAAATTATTTTATTAGTATTTTCGTCAATAAAAGTGAAGTACTTACAAAGTACTTACTTTGAAAGGGTAATTTATATTTTTTATTACAATTTCTAACACCAAAAACTATTTTATTTGATAGTTTATGTATTCAAGAACAATTCCTGTAAATTTTATCCATAAACATTGTCCGAAAGTGAAAATTTGCGAAAAATTGCAAAGTTTGCAAAAAAATTTGCAATTTCCGCGACTACCGGTCGCCATTTCCGCGAGCCAGGGGGAGTATCAAATTACGCTTACTGCGCGAGCGACGGGGTTAACCCCCTGGCTCGGATGAGGAACACATGTGTGCCCGGTAATTAATACTACCGTAAACTCGGATGAGGAACACATGTGTGCCCTGAGGGACTTTAACTCTAAAAATTAAGATATGGTGTTTTTTTTACTTTCTTTGTGCTGTAGTTGATAGTAAATCCAAAGACAAACATATACTCTTTTATTTTATACCATAAACTATCAATGTCACCTAGAAAAAAATTAAAAAAACCCATTTTGAAGTTACGGGTTTTCTCACTGGCAGCGCGTTAGTGCGTTTGATTCGAATTTATTTGTATTTTTTGTATGAAATACGTATGAAAACACATAAAAACACAAAAATATACATATTTCCAAACATTTTCATACCAATTTCTCAAAAAACAAACGTGTAATTGTGTGGAAATTATTTTATTAGTATTTTCGTCAATAAAAGTGAAGTACTTACAAAGTACTTACTTTGAAAGGGTAATTTATATTTTTTATTACAATTTCTAACACCAAAAACTATTTTATTTGATAGTTTATGTATTCAAGAACAATTCCTGTAAATTTTATCCATAAACATTGTCCGAAAGTGAAAATTTGCGAAAAATTGCAAAGTTTGCAAAAAAATTTGCAATTTCCGCGACTACCGGTCGCCATTTCCGCGAGCCAGGGGGAGTATCAAATTACGCTTACTGCGCGAGCGACGGGGTTAACCCCCTGGCTCGGATGAGGAACACATGTGTGCCCGGTAATTAATACTACCGTAAACTCGGATGAGGAACACATGTGTGCCCTGAGGGACTTTAACTCTAAAAATTAAGATATGGTGTTTTTTTTACTTTCTTTGTGCTGTAGTTGATAGTAAATCCAAAGACAAACATATACTCTTTTATTTTATACCATAAACTATCAATGTCACCTAGAAAAAAATTAAAAAAACCCATTTTGAAGTTACGGGTTTTCTCACTGGCAGCGCGTTAGTGCGTTTGATTCGAATTTATTTGTATTTTTTGTATGAAATACGTATGAAAACACATAAAAACACAAAAATATACATATTTCCAAACATTTTCATACCAATTTCTCAAAAAACAAACGTGTAATTGTGTGGAAATTATTTTATTAGTATTTTCGTCAATAAAAGTGAAGTACTTACAAAGTACTTACTTTGAAAGGGTAATTTATATTTTTTATTACAATTTCTAACACCAAAAACTATTTTATTTGATAGTTTATGTATTCAAGAACAATTCCTGTAAATTTTATCCATAAAACATTGTCTGAAAGTGAAAATTTGCGAAAAATTGCAAAGTTTGCAAAAAAATTTGCAATTTCCGCCACTACCGGTCGCCATTTCCGCGAGCCAGGGGGAGTATCAAATTACGCTTACTGCGCGAGCGACGGGGTTAACCCCCTGGCTCGGATGAGGAACACATGTGTGCCCGGTAATGAATACTACCGTAAACTCGGATGAGGAACACATGTGTGCCCTGAGGGACTTTAACTCTAAAAATTAAGATATGGTGTTTTTTTTACTTTCTTTGTGCTGTAGTTGATAGTAAAGCCAAAGACAAACATATACTCTTTTATTTTATACCATAAACTATCAATGTCACATAGAAAAAAATTAAAAAAACTCATTTTGAAGTTACGGGTTTTCTCACTGGCAGTGCGTTAGTGCGTTTGATTCGAATTTATTTGTATTTTTTGTATGAAATACGTATGAAAACACATAAAAACACGAAAATATACATATTTCCAAACATTTTGATACCAATTTCTCAAAAAACAAATGTGTAATTGTGTGGAAATTATTTTATTAGTATTTTCGTCAATAAAAGTGAAGTACTTACAAAGTACTTACTTTGAAAGGGTAATTTATATTTTTTATTACAATTTCTAACACCAAAAACTATTTTATTTGATAGTTTATGTATTCAAGAACAATTCCTGTAAATTTTATCCATAAACATTGTCTGAAAGTGAAAATTTGCGAAAAATTGCAAAGTTTGCAAAAAAATTTGCAATTTCCGCCACTACCGGTCGCCATTTCCGCGAGCCAGGGGGAGTATCAAATTACGCTTACTGCGCGAGCGACGGGGTTAACCCCCTGGCTCGGATGAGGAACACATGTGTGCCCGGTAATGAATACTACCGTAAACTCGGATGAGGAACACATGTGTGCCCTGAGGGACTTTAACTCTAAAAATTAAGATATGGTGTTTTTTTTACTTTCTTTGTGCTGTAGTTGATAGTAAAGCCAAAGACAAACATATACTCTTTTATTTTATACCATAAACTATCAATGTCACATAGAAAAAAATTAAAAAAACTCATTTTGAAGTTACGGGTTTTCTCACTGGCAGTGCGTTAGTGCGTTTGATTCGAATTTATTTGTATTTTTTGTATGAAATACGTATGAAAACACATAAAAACACGAAAATATACATATTTCCAAACATTTTGATACCAATTTCTCAAAAAACAAATGTGTAATTGTGTGGAAATTATTTTATTAGTATTTTCGTCAATAAAAGTGAAGTACTTACAAAGTACTTACTTTGAAAGGGTAATTTATATTTTTTATTACAATTTCTAACACCAAAAACTATTTTATTTGATAGTTTATGTATTCAAGAACAATTCCTGTAAATTTTATCCATAAACATTGTCTGAAAGTGAAAATTTGCGAAAAATTGCAAAGTTTGCAAAAAAATTTGCAATTTCCGCCACTACCGGTCGCCATTTCCGCGAGCCAGGGGGAGTATCAAATTACGCTTACTGCGCGAGCGACGGGGTTAACCCCCTGGCTCGGATGAGGAACACATGTGTGCCCGGTAATGAATACTACCGTAAACTCGGATGAGGAACACATGTGTGCCCTGAGGGACTTTAACTCTAAAAATTAAGATATGGTGTTTTTTTTACTTTCTTTGTGCTGTAGTTGATAGTAAAGCCAAAGACAAACATATACTCTTTTATTTTATACCATAAACTATCAATGTCACATAGAAAAAAATTAAAAAAACTCATTTTGAAGTTACGGGTTTTCTCACTGGCAGTGCGTTAGTGCGTTTGATTCGAATTTATTTGTATTTTTTGTATGAAATACGTATGAAAACACATAAAAACACGAAAATATACATATTTCCAAACATTTTGATACCAATTTCTCAAAAAACAAATGTGTAATTGTGTGGAAATTATTTTATTAGTATTTTCGTCAATAAAAGTGAAGTACTTACAAAGTACTTACTTTGAAAGGGTAATTTATATTTTTTATTACAATTTCTAACACCAAAAACTATTTTATTTGATAGTTTATGTATTCAAGAACAATTCCTGTAAATTTTATCCATAAACATTGTCTGAAAGTGAAAATTTGCGAAAAATTGCAAAGTTTGCAAAAAAATTTGCAATTTCCGCCACTACCGGTCGCCATTTCCGCGAGCCAGGGGGAGTATCAAATTACGCTTACTGCGCGAGCGACGGGGTTAACCCCCTGGCTCGGATGAGGAACACATGTGTGCCCGGTAATGAATACTACCGTAAACTCGGATGAGGAACACATGTGTGCCCTGAGGGACTTTAACTCTAAAAATTAAGATATGGTGTTTTTTTTACTTTCTTTGTGCTGTAGTTGATAGTAAAGCCAAAGACAAACATATACTCTTTTATTTTATACCATAAACTATCAATGTCACATAGAAAAAAATTAAAAAAACTCATTTTGAAGTTACGGGTTTTCTCACTGGCAGTGCGTTAGTGCGTTTGATTCGAATTTATTTGTATTTTTTGTATGAAATACGTATGAAAACACATAAAAACACGAAAATATACATATTTCCAAACATTTTGATACCAATTTCTCAAAAAACAAATGTGTAATTGTGTGGAAATTATTTTATTAGTATTTTCGTCAATAAAAGTGAAGTACTTACAAAGTACTTACTTTGAAAGGGTAATTTATATTTTTTATTACAATTTCTAACACCAAAAACTATTTTATTTGATAGTTTATGTATTCAAGAACAATTCCTGTAAATTTTATCCATAAACATTGTCTGAAAGTGAAAATTTGCGAAAAATTGCAAAGTTTGCAAAAAAATTTGCAATTTCCGCCACTACCGGTCGCCATTTCCGCGAGCCAGGGGGAGTATCAAATTACGCTTACTGCGCGAGCGACGGGGTTAACCCCCTGGCTCGGATGAGGAACACATGTGTGCCCGGTAATGAATACTACCGTAAACTCGGATGAGGAACACATGTGTGCCCTGAGGGACTTTAACTCTAAAAATTAAGATATGGTGTTTTTTTACTTTCTTTGTGCTGTAGTTGATAGTAAAGCCAAAGACAAACATATACTCTTTTATTTTATACCATAAACTATCAATGTCACATAGAAAAAAATTAAAAAAACTCATTTTGAAGTTACGGGTTTTCTCACTGGCAGTGCGTTAGTGCGTTTGATTCGAATTTATTGTTATTTTTGTATGAAATACGTATGAAAACACATAAAAACACGAAAATATACATATTTCCAAACATTTTGATACCAATTTCTCAAAAAACAAATGTGTAATTGTGTGGAAATTATTTTATTAGTATTTTCGTCAATAAAAGTGAAGTACTTACAAAGTACTTACTTTGAAAGGGTAATTTATATTTTTTATTACAATTTCTAACACCAAAAACTATTTTATTTGATAGTTTATGTATTCAAGAACAATTCCTGTAAATTTTATCCATAAACATTGTCTGAAAGTGAAAATTTGCGAAAAATTGCAAAGTTGCAAAAAAATTTGCAATTCCGCCACTACCGGTCGCCATTTCCGCGAGCCAGGGGGAGTATCAAATTACGCTTACTGCGCGAGCGACGGGGTTAACCCCCTGGCTCGGATGAGGAACACATGTGTGCCCGGTAATGAATACTACCGTAAACTCGGATGAGGAACACATGTGTGCCCTGAGGGACTTTAACTCTAAAAATTAAGATATGGTGTTTTTTTTACTTTCTTTGTGCTGTAGTTGATAGTAAAGCCAAAGACAAACATATACTCTTTTATTTTATACCATAAACTATCAATGTCACATAGAAAAAAATTAAAAAAACTCATTTTGAAGTTACGGGTTTTCTCACTGGCAGTGCGTTAGTGCGTTTGATTCGAATTTATTTGTATTTTTTGTATGAAATACGTATGAAAACACATAAAAACACGAAAATATACATATTTCCAAACATTTTGATACCAATTTCTCAAAAAACAAATGTGTAATTGTGTGGAAATTATTTTATTAGTATTTTCGTCAATAAAAGTGAAGTACTTACAAAGTACTTACTTTGAAAGGGTAATTTATATTTTTTATTACAATTTCTAACACCAAAAACTATTTTATTTGATAGTTTATGTATTCAAGAACAATTCCTGTAAATTTTATCCATAAACATTGTCTGAAGTGAAAATTTGCGAAAAATTGCAAAGTTTGCAAAAAAATTTGCAATTTCCGCCACTACCGGTCGCCATTTCCGCGAGCCAGGGGGAGTATCAAATTACGCTTACTGCGCGAGCGACGGGGTTAACCCCCTGGCTCGGATGAGGAACACATGTGTGCCCGGTAATGAATACTACCGTAAACTCGGATGAGGAACACATGTGTGCCCTGAGGGACTTTAACTCTAAAAATTAAGATATGGTGTTTTTTTTACTTTCTTTGTGCTGTAGTTGATAGTAAAGCCAAAGACAAACATATACTCTTTTATTTTATACCATAAACTATCAATGTCACATAGAAAAAAATTAAAAAAACTCATTTTGAAGTTACGGGTTTTCTCACTGGCAGTGCGTTAGTGCGTTTGATTCGAATTTATTTGTATTTTTTGTATGAAATACGTATGAAAACACATAAAAACACGAAAATATACATATTTCCAAACATTTTGATACCAATTTCTCAAAAAACAAATGTGTAATTGTGTGGAAATTATTTTATTAGTATTTCGTCAATAAAAGTGAAGTACTTACAAAGTACTTACTTTGAAAGGGTAATTTATATTTTTTATTACAATTTCTAACACCAAAAACTATTTTATTTGATAGTTTATGTATTCAAGAACAATTCCTGTAAATTTTATCCATAAACATTGTCTGAAAGTGAAAATTTGCGAAAAATTGCAAAGTTTGCAAAAAAATTTGCAATTTCCGCCACTACCGGTCGCCATTTCCGCGAGCCAGGGGGAGTATCAAATTACGCTTACTGCGCGAGCGACGGGGTTAACCCCCTGGCTCGGATGAGGAACACATGTGTGCCCGGTAATGAATACTACCGTAAACTCGGATGAGGAACACATGTGTGCCCTGAGGGACTTTAACTCTAAAAATTAAGATATGTGTTTTTTTTACTTTCTTTGTGCTGTAGTTGATAGTAAAGCCAAAGACAAACATATACTCTTTTATTTTATACCATAAACTATCAATGTCACATAGAAAAAAATTAAAAAACTCATTTTGAAGTTACGGGTTTTCTCACTGGCAGTGCGTTAGTGCGTTTGATTCGAATTTATTTGTATTTTTTGTATGAAATACGTATGAAAACACATAAAAACACGAAATATACATATTTCCAAACATTTTGATACCAATTTCTCAAAAAACAAATGTGTAATTGTGTGGAAATTATTTTATTAGTATTTTCGTCAATAAAAGTGAAGTACTTACAAAGTACTTACTTTGAAAGGGTAATTTATATTTTTTATTACAATTTCTAACACCAAAAACTATTTTATTTGATAGTTTATGTATTCAAGAACAATTACTGTAAAATTTTATCCATAAACATTGTCTGAAAGTGAAAATTTGCGAAAAATTGCAAAGTTTGCAAAAAAATTTGCAATTTCCGCCACTACCGGTCGCCATTTCCGCGAGCCAGGGGGAGTATCAAATTACGCTTACTGCGCGAGCGACGGGGTTAACCCCCTGGCTCGGATGAGGAACACATGTGTGCCCGGTAATGAATACTACCGTAAACTCGGATGAGGAACACATGTGTGCCCTGAGGGACTTTAAAACTCTAAAAATTAAGATATGGTGTTTTTTTTACTTCTTTGTGCTGTAGTTGATAGTAAAGCCAAAGACAAACATATACTCTTTTATTTTATACCATAAACTATCAATGTCACATAGAAAAAAAATTAAAAAAACTCATTTTGAAGTTACGGGTTTTCTCACTGGCAGTGCGTTAGTGCGTTTGATTCGAATTTATTTGTATTTTTTGTATGAAATACGTATGAAAACACATAAAAACACGAAAATATACATATTTCCAAACATTTTGATACCAATTTCTCAAAAAACAAATGTGTAATTGTGTGGAAATTATTTTATTAGTATTTTCGTCAATAAAAGTGAAGTACTTACAAAGTACTTACTTTGAAAGGGTAATTTATATTTTTTATTACAATTTCTAACACCAAAAACTATTTTATTTGATAGTTTATGTATTCAAGAACAATTCCTGTAAATTTTATCCATAAACATTGTCTGAAAGTGAAATTTGCGAAAAATTGCAAAGTTTGCAAAAAAATTTGCAATTTCCGCCACTACCGGTCGCCATTTCCGCGAGCCAGGGGGAGTATCAAATTACGCTTACTGCGCGAGCGACGGGGTTAACCCCCTGGCTCGGATGAGGAACACATGTGTGCCCGGTAATGAATACTACCGTAAACTCGGATGAGGAACACATGTGTGCCCTGAGGGACTTTAACTCTAAAAATTAAGATATGGTGTTTTTTTTACTTTCTTTGTGCTGTAGTTGATAGTAAAGCCAAAGACAAACATATACTCTTTTATTTTATACCATAAACTATCAATGTCACATAGAAAAAAATTAAAAAAACTCATTTTGAAGTTACGGGTTTTCTCACTGGCAGTGCGTTAGTGCGTTTGATTCGAATTTATTTGTATTTTTTGTATGAAATACGTATGAAAACACATAAAAACACGAAAATATACATATTTCCAAACATTTTGATACCAATTTCTCAAAAAACAAATGTGTAATTGTGTGGAAATTATTTTATTAGTATTTTCGTCAATAAAAGTGAAGTACTTACAAAGTACTTACTTTGAAAGGGTAATTTATATTTTTTATTACAATTTCTAACACCAAAAACTATTTTATTTGATAGTTTATGTATTCAAGAACAATTCCTGTAAATTTTATCCATAAACATTGTCTGAAAGTGAAAATTTGCGAAAAATTGCAAAGTTTGCAAAAAAATTTGCAATTTCCGCCACTACCGGTCGCCATTTCCGCGAGCCAGGGGGAGTATCAAATTACGCTTACTGCGCGAGCGACGGGGTTAACCCCCTGGCTCGGATGAGGAACACATGTGTGCCCGGTAATGAATACTACCGTAAACTCGGATGAGGAACACATGTGTGCCCTGAGGGACTTTAACTCTAAAAATTAAGATATGGTGTTTTTTTTACTTTCTTTGTGCTGTAGTTGATAGTAAAGCCAAAGACAAACATATACTCTTTTATTTTATACCATAAACTATCAATGTCACATAGAAAAAAATTAAAAAAAACTCATTTTGAAGTTACGGGTTTTCTCACTGGCAGTGCGTTAGTGCGTTTGATTCGAATTTATTTGTATTTTTTGTATGAAATACGTATGAAAACACATAAAAACACGAAAATATACATATTTCCAAACATTTTGATACCAATTTCTCAAAAAACAAATGTGTAATTGTGTGGAAATTATTTTATTAGTATTTTCGTCAATAAAGTGAAGTACTTACAAAGTACTTACTTTGAAAGGGTAATTTATATTTTTTTATTACAATTTCTAACACCAAAAACTATTTTATTTGATAGTTTATGTATTCAAGAACAATTCCTGTAAATTTTATCCATAAACATTGTCTGAAAGTGAAAATTTGCGAAAAATTGCAAAGTTTGCAAAAAAATTTGCAATTTCCGCCACTACCGGTCGCCATTTCCGCGAGCCAGGGGGAGTATCAAATTACGCTTACTGCGCGAGCGACGGGGTTAACCCCCTGGCTCGGATGAGGAACACATGTGTGCCCGGTAATGAATACTACCGTAAACTCGGATGAGGAACACATGTGTGCCCTGAGGGACTTTAACTCTAAAAATTAAGATATGGTGTTTTTTTTACTTTCTTTGTGCTGTAGTTGATAGTAAAGCCAAAGACAAACATATACTCTTTTATTTTATACCATAAACTATCAATGTCACATAGAAAAAAATTAAAAAAACTCATTTTGAAGTTACGGGTTTTCTCACTGGCAGTGCGTTAGTGCGTTTGATTCGAATTTATTTGTATTTTTTGTATGAAATACGTATGAAAACACATAAAAACACGAAAATATACATATTTCCAAACATTTTGATACCAATTTCTCAAAAAACAAATGTGTAATTGTGTGGAAATTATTTTATTAGTATTTTCGTCAATAAAAGTGAAGTACTTACAAAGTACTTACTTTGAAAGGGTAATTTATATTTTTTATTACAATTTCTAACACCAAAAACTATTTTATTTGATAGTTTATGTATTCAAGAACAATTCCTGTAAATTTTATCCATAAACATTGTCTGAAAGTGAAAATTTGCGAAAAATTGCAAAGTTTGCAAAAAAATTTGCAATTTCCGCCACTACCGGTCGCCATTTCCGCGAGCCAGGGGGAGTATCAAATTACGCTTACTGCGCGAGCGACGGGGTTAACCCCCTGGCTCGGATGAGGAACACATGTGTGCCCGGTAATGAATACTACCGTAAACTCGGATGAGGAACACATGTGTGCCCTGAGGGACTTTAACTCTAAAAATTAAGATATGGTGTTTTTTTTACTTTCTTTGTGCTGTAGTTGATAGTAAAGCCAAAGACAAACATATACTCTTTTATTTTATACCATAAACTATCAATGTCACATAGAAAAAAATTAAAAAAACTCATTTTGAAGTTACGGGTTTTCTCACTGGCAGTGCGTTAGTGCGTTTGATTCGAATTTATTTGTATTTTTTGTATGAAATACGTATGAAAACACATAAAAACACGAAAATATACATATTTCCAAACATTTTGATACCAATTTCTCAAAAAACAAATGTGTAATTGTGTGGAAATTATTTTATTAGTATTTTCGTCAATAAAAGTGAAGTACTTACAAAGTACTTACTTTGAAAGGGTAATTTATATTTTTTATTACAATTTCTAACACCAAAAACTATTTTATTTGATAGTTTATGTATTCAAGAACAATTCCTGTAAATTTTATCCATAAACATTGTCTGAAAGTGAAAATTTGCGAAAAATTGCAAAGTTTGCAAAAAAATTTGCAATTTCCGCCACTACCGGTCGCCATTTCCGCGAGCCAGGGGGAGTATCAAATTACGCTTACTGCGCGAGCGACGGGGTTAACCCCCTGGCTCGGATGAGGAACACATGTGTGCCCGGTAATGAATACTACCGTAAACTCGGATGAGGAACACATGTGTGCCCTGAGGGACTTTAACTCTAAAAATTAAGATATGGTGTTTTTTTTACTTTCTTTGTGCTGTAGTTGATAGTAAAGCCAAAGACAAACATATACTCTTTTATTTTATACCATAAACTATCAATGTCACATAGAAAAAAATTAAAAAAACTCATTTTGAAGTTACGGGTTTTCTCACTGGCAGTGCGTTAGTGCGTTTGATTCGAATTTATTTGTATTTTTTGTATGAAATACGTATGAAAACACATAAAAACACGAAAATATACATATTTCCAAACATTTTGATACCAATTTCTCAAAAAACAAATGTGTAATTGTGTGGAAATTATTTTATTAGTATTTTCGTCAATAAAAGTGAAGTACTTACAAAGTACTTACTTTGAAAGGGTAATTTATATTTTTTATTACAATTTCTAACACCAAAAACTATTTTATTTGATAGTTTATGTATTCAAGAACAATTCCTGTAAATTTTATCCATAAACATTGTCTGAAAGTGAAAATTTGCGAAAAATTGCAAAGTTTGCAAAAAAATTTGCAATTTCCGCCACTACCGGTCGCCATTTCCGCGAGCCAGGGGGAGTATCAAATTACGCTTACTGCGCGAGCGACGGGTTAACCCCCTGGCTCGGATGAGGAACACATGTGTGCCCGGTAATGAATACTACCGTAAACTCGGATGAGGAACACATGTGTGCCCTGAGGGACTTTAACTCTAAAAATTAAGATATGGTGTTTTTTTTACTTTCTTTGTGCTGTAGTTGATAGTAAAGCCAAAGACAAACATATACTCTATTATTTAGTTTTATACCATAAACTATCAATGTCACATAGAAAAAAATTAAAAAAACTCATTTTGAAGTTACGGGTTTTCTCACTGGCAGTGCGTTAGTGCGTTTGATTCGAATTTATTTGTATTTTTTGTATGAAATACGTATGAAAACACATAAAAACACGAAAATATACATATTTCCAAACATTTTGATACCAATTTCTCAAAAAACAAATGTGTAATTGTGTGGAAATTATTTGATTAGTATTTTCGTCAATAAAAGTGAAGTACTTACAAAGTACTTACTTTGAAAGGGTAATTTATATTTTTTATTACAATTTCTAACACCAAAAACTATTTTATTTGATAGTTTATGTATTCAAGAACAATTCCTGTAAATTTTATCCATATAAACATTGTCTGAAAGTGAAAATTTGCGAAAAATTGCAAAGTTTGCAAAAAAATTTGCAATTTCCGCCACTACCGGTCGCCATTTCCGCGAGCCAGGGGGAGTATCAAATTACGCTTACTGCGCGAGCGACGGGGTTAACCCCCTGGCTCGGATGAGGAACACATGTGTGCCCGGTAATGAATACTACCGTAAACTCGGATGAGGAACACATGTGTGCCCTGAGGGACTTTAACTCTAAAAATTAAGATATGGTGTTTTTTTTTACTTTCTTTGTGCTGTAGTTGATAGTAAAGCCAAAGACAAACATATACTCTTTTATTTTATACCATAAACTATCAATGTCACATAGAAAAAAATTAAAAAAACTCATTTTGAAGTTACGGGTTTTCTCACTGGCAGTGCGTTAGTGCGTTTGATTCGAATTTATTTGTATTTTTTGTATGAAATACGTATGAAAACACATAAAAACACGAAAATATACATATTTCCAAACATTTTGATACCAATTTCTCAAAAAACAAATGTGTAATTGTGTGGAAATTATTTTATTAGTATTTTCGTCAATAAAAGTGAAGTACTTACAAAGTACTTACTTTGAAAGGGTAATTTATATTTTTTATTACAATTTCTAACACCAAAAACTATTTTATTTGATAGTTTATGTATTCAAGAACAATTCCTGTAAATTTTATCCATAAACATTGTCTGAAAGTGAAAATTTGCGAAAAATTGCAAAGTTTGCAAAAAAATTTGCAATTTCCGCCACTACCGGTCGCCATTTCCGCGAGCCAGGGGGAGTATCAAATTACGCTTACTGCGCGAGCGACGGGGTTAACCCCCTGGCTCGGATGAGGAACACATGTGTGCCCGGTAATGAATACTACCGTAAACTCGGATGAGGAACACATGTGTGCCCTGAGGGACTTTAACTCTAAAAATTAAGATATGGTGTTTTTTTTACTTTCTTTGTGCTGTAGTTGATAGTAAAGCCAAAGACAAACATATACTCTTTTATTTTATACCATAAACTATCAATGTCACATAGAAAAAAATTAAAAAAACTCATTTTGAAGTTACGGGTTTTCTCACTGGCAGTGCGTTAGTGCGTTTGATTCGAATTTATTTGTATTTTTTGTATGAAATACGTATGAAAACACATAAAAACACGAAAATATACATATTTCCAAACATTTTGATACCAATTTCTCAAAAAACAAATGTGTAATTGTGTGGAAATTATTTTATTAGTATTTTCGTCAATAAAAGTGAAGTACTTACAAAGTACTTACTTTGAAAGGGTAATTTATATTTTTTATTACAATTTCTAACACCAAAAACTATTTTATTTGATAGTTTATGTATTCAAGAACAATTCCTCGTAAATTTTATCCATAAACATTGTCTGAAAGTGAAAATTTGCGAAAAATTGCAAAGTTTGCAAAAAAATTTGCAATTTCCGCCACTACCGGTCGCCATTTCCGCGAGCCAGGGGGAGTATCAATTACGCTTACTGCGCGAGCGACGGGGTTAACCCCCTGGCTCGGATGAGGAACACATGTGTGCCCGGTAATGAATACTACCGTAAACTCGGATGAGGAACACATGTGTGCCCTGAGGGACTTTAACTCTAAAAATTAAGATATGGTGTTTTTTTTACTTTCTTTGTGCTGTAGTTGATAGTAAAGCCAAAGACAAACATATACTCTTTTATTTTATACCATAAACTATCAATGTCACATAGAAAAAAATTAAAAAAACTCATTTTGAAGTTACGGTTTTCTCACTGGCAGTGCGTTAGTGCGTTTGATTCGAATTTATTTGTATTTTTTGTATGAAATACGTATGAAAACACATAAAAACACGAAAATATACATATTTCCAAACATTTTGATACCAATTTCTCAAAAAAACAAATGTGTAATTGTGTGGAAATTATTTTATTAGTATTTTCGTCAATAAAAGTGAAGTACTTACAAAGTACTTACTTTGAAAGGGTAATTTATATTTTTTATTACAATTTCTAACACCAAAAACTATTTTATTTGATAGTTTATGTATTCAAGAACAATTCCTGTAAATTTTATCCATAAACATTGTCTGAAAGTGAAAATTTGCGAAAAATTGCAAAGTTTGCAAAAAAATTTGCAATTTCCGCCACTACCGGTCGCCATTTCCGCGAGCCAGGGGGAGTATCAAATTACGCTTACTGCGCGAGCGACGGGGTTAACCCCCTGGCTCGGATGAGGAACACATGTGTGCCCGGTAATGAATACTACCGTAAACTCGGATGAGGAACACATGTGTGCCCTGAGGGACTTTAACTCTAAAAATTAAGATATGGTGTTTTTTTTACTTTCTTTGTGCTGTAGTTGATAGTAAAGCCAAAGACAAACATATACTCTTTTATTTTATACCATAAACTATCAATGTCACATAGAAAAAAATTAAAAAAACTCATTTTGAAGTTACGGGTTTTCTCACTGGCAGTGCGTTAGTGCGTTTGATTCGAATTTATTTGTATTTTTTGTATGAAATACGTATGAAAACACATAAAAACACGAAAATATACATATTTCCAAACATTTTGATACCAATTTCTCAAAAAACAAATGTGTAATTGTGTGGAAATTATTTTATTAGTATTTTCGTCAATAAAAGTGAAGTACTTACAAAGTACTTACTTTGAAAGGGTAATTTATATTTTTTATTACAATTTCTAACACCAAAAACTATTTTATTTGATAGTTTATGTATTCAATGAACAATTCCTGTAAATTTTATCCATAAACATTGTCTGAAAGTGAAAATTTGCGAAAAATTGCAAAGTTTGCAAAAAAATTTGCAATTTCCGCCACTACCGGTCGCCATTTCCGCGAGCCAGGGGGAGTATCAAATTACGCTTACTGCGCGAGCGACGGGGTTAACCCCCTGGCTCGGATGAGGAACACATGTGTGCCCGGTAATGAATACTACCGTAAACTCGGATGAGGAACACATGTGTGCCCTGAGGGACTTTAACTCTAAAAATTAAGATATGGTCGTTTTTTTTACTTTCTTTGTGCTGTAGTTGATAGTAAAGCCAAAGACAAACATATACTCTTTTATTTTATACCATAAACTATCAATGTCACATAGAAAAAAATTAAAAAAACTCATTTTGAAGTTACGGGTTTTCTCACTGGCAGTGCGTTAGTGCGTTTGATTCGAATTTATTTGTATTTTTTGTATGAAATACGTATGAAAACACATAAAAACACGAAAATATACATATTTCCAAACATTTTGATACCAATTTTCTCAAAAAACAAATGTGTAATTGTGTGGAAATTATTTTATTAGTATTTTCGTCAATAAAAGTGAAGTACTTACAAAGTACTTACTTTGAAAGGGTAATTTATATTTTTTATTACAATTTCTAACACCAAAAACTATTTTATTTGATAGTTTATGTATTCAAGAACAATTCCTGTAAATTTTATCCATAAACATTGTCTGAAAGTGAAAATTTGCGAAAAATTGCAAAGTTTGCAAAAAAATTTGCAATTTTCCGCCACATACCGGTCGCCATTTCCGCGAGCCAGGGGGAGTATCAAATTACGCTTACTGCGCGAGCGACGGGGTTAACCCCCTGGCTCGGATGAGGAACACATGTGTGCCCGGTAATGAATACTACCGTAAACTCGGATGAGGAACACATGTGTGCCCTGAGGGACTTTAACTCTAAAAATTAAGATATGGTGTTTTTTTTACTTTCTTTGTGCTGTAGTTGATAGTAAAGCCAAAGACAAACATATACTCTTTTATTTTATACCATAAACTATCAATGTCACATAGAAAAAAATTAAAAAAACTCATTTTGAAGTTACGGGTTTTCTCACCTGGCAGTGCGTTAGTGCGTTTGATTCGAATTTATTTGTATTTTTTGTATGAAATACGTATGAAAACACATAAAAACACGAAAATATACATATTTCCAAACATTTTGATACCAATTTCTCAAAAAACAAATGTGTAATTGTGTGGAAATTATTTTATTAGTATTTTCGTCAATAAAAGTGAAGTACTTACAAAGTACTTACTTTGAAAGGGTAATTTATATTTTTTATTACAATTTCTAACACCAAAAAACTATTTTATTTGATAGTTTATGTATTCAAGAACAATTCCTGTAAATTTTATCCATAAACATTGTCTGAAAGTGAAAATTTGCGAAAAATTGCAAAGTTTGCAAAAAAATTTGCAATTTCCGCCACTACCCGGTCGCCATTTCCGCGAGCCAGGGGGAGTATCAAATTACGCTTACTGCGCGAGCGACGGGGTTAACCCCCTGGCTCGGATGAGGAACACATGTGTGCCCGGTAATGAATACTACCGTAAACTCGGATGAGGAACACATGTGTGCCCTGAGGGACTTTAACTCTAAAAATTAAGATATGGTGTTTTTTTTACTTTCTTTGTGCTGTAGTTGATAGTAAAGCCAAAGACAAACATATACTCTTTTATTTTATACCATAAACTATCAATGTCACATAGAAAAAAATTAAAAAAACTCATTTTGAAGTTACGGGTTTTCTCACTGGCAGTGCGTTAGTGCGTTTGATTCGAATTTATTTGTATTTTTTGTATGAAATACGTATGAAAACACATAAAAACACGAAAATATACATATTTCCAAACATTTTGATACCAATTTCTCAAAAAACAAATGTGTAATTGTGTGGAATTATTTTATTAGTATTTTCGTCAATAAAAGTGAAGTACTTACAAAGTACTTACTTTGAAAGGGTAATTTATATTTTTTATTACAATTTCTAACACCAAAAACTATTTTATTTGATAGTTTATGTATTCAAGAACAATTCCTGTAAATTTTATCCATAAACATTGTCTGAAAGTGAAAATTTGCGAAAAATTGCAAAGTTTGCAAAAAAATTTGCAATTTCCGCCACTACCGGTCGCCATTTCCGCGAGCCAGGGGGAGTATCAAATTACGCTTACTGCGCGAGCGACGGGGTTAACCCCCTGGCTCGGATGAGGAACACATGTGTGCCCGGTAATGAATACTACCGTAAACTCGGATGAGGAACACATGTGTGCCCTGAGGGACTTTAACTCTAAAAATTAAGATATGGTGTTTTTTTTACTTTCTTTGTGCTGTAGTTGATAGTAAAGCCAAAGACAAACATATACTCTTTTATTTTATACCATAAACTATCAATGTCACATAGAAAAAAATTAAAAAAACTCATTTTGAAGTTACGGGTTTTCTCACTGGCAGTGCGTTAGTGCGTTTGATTCGAATTTAGTATTTTTTGTATGAAATACGTATGAAACACATAAAAACACGAAAATATACATATTTCCAAACATTTTGATACCAATTTCTCACTAAAAACAAATGTGTATTGTGTGGAAATTATTTTATTAGTATTTTCGTCAATAAAGTGAAGTAATTACAAAGTACTTACTTTGAAAGGGTAATTTATATTTTTTATTACAATTTCTAACACCAAAAACTATTTTATTTGATAGTTTATGTATTCAAGAACAATTCCTGTAAATTTTATCCATAAACATTGTCTGAAAGTGAAAATTTGCGAAAAATTGCAAAGTTTGCAAAAAAATTTGCAATTTCCGCCACTACCGGTCGCCATTTCCGCGAGCCAGGGGGAGTATCAAATTACGCTTACTGCGCGAGCGACGGGGTTAACCCCCTGGCTCGGATGAGGAACACATGTGTGCCCCGGTAATGAATACTACCGTAAACTCGGATGAGGAACACATGTGTGCCCTGAGGGACTTTAACTCTAAAAATTAAGATATGTGTTTTTTTTTACTTTCTTTGTGCTGTAGTTGATAGTAAAGCCAAAGACAAACATATACTCTTTTATTTTATACCATAAACTATCAATGTCACATAGAAAAAAATTAAAAAAACTCATTTTGAAGTTACGGGTTTTCTCACTGGCAGTGCGTTAGTGCGTTTGATTCGAATTTATTGTATTTTTTGTATGAAATACGTATGAAAACACATAAAAACACGAAAATATACATATTTCCAAACATTTTGATACCAATTTCTCAAAAAACAAATGTGTAATTGTGTGGAAATTATTTTATTAGTATTTTCGTCAATAAAAGTGAAGTACTTACAAAGTACTTACTTTGAAAGGGTAATTTATATTTTTTATTACAATTTCTAACACCAAAAACTATTTTATTTGATAGTTTATGTATTCAAGAACAATTCCTGTAAATTTTATCCATAAACATTGTCTGAAAGTGAAAATTTGCGAAAAAATTGCAAAGTTTGCAAAAAAATTTGCAATTTCCGCCACTACCGGTCGCCATTTCCGCGAGCCAGGGGGAGTATCAATTACGCTTACTGCGCGAGCGACGGGTTAACCCCCCTGGCTCGGATGAGGAACACATGTGTGCCCCGGTAATGAATACTACCGTAAACTCGGATGAGGAA
>JARACY010003619.1:0-31989 GCA_029255725.1 Scrobipalpa atriplicella | reverse complement strand
AAATGCTGTTTTGAAGCAAATATTGTGCTGAGTCATTTCGGATGAGCTGTTATTGAGGAAAGTTAGTTGAGGATTATTTATTAAGGTTTTAATTTCCGTGCTGGACTGAGAGATATTGGGAATAGGTAATATTATATAGGCTACTTATTTTTCCCGGCCAAAAAGTATTTAACCCATGCTAACCCATAAAAACCTGTTTGTTCTCGTCTATTTACGATCCCCTTAGCTTTATTTTTCCTACCAGCAAATACCAATTACACTTTTTAACATAAATCCCAAGGAAATTAACAAAAAAAGTGTATCCGCATACGTAATTACACGATTTAAATAATCATCCGCGGGCGAGTTTAAAAATACAACAGTTAAAAGTCCGTATATTTGCTTTGGCCCGAGCGCTAACAGCACAGAAGTGGAAAAAGGTGTAGATGTGGAATTAATAAAAAAAAACCGGGATAAAAACTCGTAGGCACAATCATCACGCCTGATATGCTTTTCGGAGTCATATTTCACATGAAATGTAAAAACTATTTTTTAGGGGTAGTGACAAATTATCAGTCTTTCGATTTAATTATACCAAATATACTAGCTTTCACAGCATGGCTGGGAAGGATAATGTTCCTTTAATCGTTTATAGTTATGAACAGTAAATAAAATATAGGCAGCTTCTTTGCTCGAATATTCTGTAAAGAAAAAATAGTATAAAATCGTAGAAAATTTAGAGAAAACACCATACATATAATTTTATAGACATGTCTATGGTTTAAATTTACATACCTACTTACTTACGAACACGATATTTCACTTGACCTTATCAATTTAAAAACATTGTTTTTGAAATTTGAATGTACATAGACATATTTTTTTAAACATGAAATATCAATGCAATCTTTGCAACACTGTTTTAACACCAAAAAAACTTATAGGCAACACAGTTTTAATTTTATAGTCAACAATTTATTATTATTATTATAGCTTTATAGATCCTACTGCTGGGCAAAGGCCTCCCCCGCGGTCTTCCACTTATCACGGTCAAATTAGATTTCTTTAAGTATCACGAATGCAGTTATAGTTGTTTGTTGTTTTATCTCACGACTGCCGCTTAGCCATACTTGTGTGTGTAAACGTTCCTACACGCACATTGCCTTAGTGTGCGTGAGTTCGCCTTAGTCAACTTAAAGTCACGCACACAAGCGCGCGTGTCTGTACGCACAATCACAAGTATGGCAAAGCATAAAAATACTATAGTACTGTAATATCTACTTTATACCTACTTCTGTGTCGCCGGGCGTAAAAGCTCCTATTGCATATTGTTACGACTTTACGAGTTTTATTCTCTTTGAATAAGTTTCGATTGTACACCGCACTGCGCTGAGGCCGCCTTAAAAGTATTACAGCTAAGTTGCCAGCTTTAACGCTCAAAAAACTGCTAAATTACTGATAAACTGCTGCTGCTCTTTCTCTACAAAAAAAAAAACAGTGTTTCTTTAATTTCCATGCAAGTTTATGACTGATTTTCAGCAAATATTATAAACGAAAATGGAAGGGTCGACTAACGAAGACGAGGGAAAATTTCAAGCTTGACGAACCTGCAGACCAAAATAAATTAATACTAATACTAAGTATGAAACATCTACCTATATTCATCTTTATTATTAATATTTTGTTACTTATAACTTTTGATGTTGTGTGGAAATGTCGGTGTCTTTCTTTCTGCATGAAATGAGCTCGCTCCTCCTGTCCTCGACTAAAGATAAAACAAAATGAATATTAACCCGTGGTCTGGCAACACAACATTACTGGCAATCACAATAAGGCCTGGCTTAAACCGGGCAAAACTTTTGTTGTTGGAACCCGGCCTTTGAAGAGTAAACTGTGTTCCTAATTGTCATTGTTCAGTATGTGCCTACTTCGTGCCCCGGGATGTGAGAATGTGGAGTTTTGTTTCTTTTGTTTAGTTGAAGAGTACACACAATCACGCCTGTATTCTTTAAAGGGTGGGCAAAGCGTGAACAGAGGTGTAAGGGACAGCGTACCAGAAACTGAAACCCTTATTGCTCAGTCATCGAAACTAAACCAGAAAAATCTTTCAGGAAATTAAAAATATTTTTGACTTAATAAAAAGACCAACGAATAGAAGAGCAAAAGAAACAAATTTCCTGGTGACTCAGCAGCTCCTATCTGCTTCTGGTACGCTGTCCCTTACACCCGGTAATATAACCTATGTTCATTGGGGAAAATTGTTAAGTTTCATGGATAAGTCTGGTCAGCAAATTTTAATACAGCCAAAATATTTTAATACAGGAAAATGTATGTATATTTATCTTCAAAATGGTATTTAAGGCTCGTATTTATAAAGCAATCTCAAAATTGAGAGCAATATTAAGTTTGGATTTGACAGGTCGTTTTGTACTGAAATGACATTTCTGATACAAACTCAAATTCGCTGTGCTCTTGAGAGCTGATTATAAATACGACCCTAAAACAACCCATATTGGTTTATCCATAGCATTAATTCAGTACAAATTCGTTTTTTATGTTTATCAGGTGTAGGTTTCTACATTACACCTATAAAAAGTGCTCTACAAGTTATTGATCTTTACTATTTCAGCAAATTTTTTAGCGAATTACAACCCTTCCTTGCATTGCGAGGTCGGGCAAAAAAAAAAACGCAAAAAAAGTATTATACCTGTATTTTTTCAATTTCGCTCTGTAAACCAGCGGTCAGTCGCATACTCAAGGGAAATCTAGCGGTGTTGTTGATTCAATAGAATATTTCCCCAATCCTTCGGCAACTTTACAATAAAAATACCGGTTCAAATATTTATGCACGTGGAGTTACCGGTTAACTGTATTACGTGCGGTAACAGTAAACAGCACGTCCGGTTGCTTAATCAGTGGGTGGCTTGATTTCAGTGGGGAATTGAGACCCTGTATTGATTCGATAGCCTGGAAAGAACAGCGGTGAAATCTTGTGCGTGGGAGTGTCAGTACCTATGTGTGTGCGTATGTGAGTGTGATGTGTATTTGATTGTAAGTTCTAGATAGCAGCGGGCATGCAACATTAAGTTACCTACCATTTGATTGATGATACAAGTATTATCATCATCAGCTCATATATGCCCCAACCGTTCCGCGTGTCCGACCACCTGCTCACGCGAGGACTTGCTTTATAGCAACCAGAGAGCCTCTACGGTAGCCGCTTTCTGGGCAAGCAAGATTTAGCCCGTGTTCTTGCCGACACCGGCCGACACGAAAGAAGAAGGAGAAGAAGGACCGAGGGGTACGAGCCTACCCTGAATAGGGCGATCGGGCCTTAGTCAACCACGTGGGCCCAGTACGGATTGGTTGACTTCACTCACATTGAATTTCTTCGTAGTGCAGGTTTCCTCCCGATGTTTTCCTTCACCGTAAAAGCGCCAAATAAACGTACAAATGAAATCAGAAACAAAAAAACACATTGGTTCGTGGTGGAATTTGAACTACGACCTCCTGCACAACGCAGTGACCCTATTCAGACTATACCAATCGGGCTTGTTAAATAATAAAAGGATCGTGTGTTGACTAGATAACCCACTCTATATAAAAAATATTAAAAACGTACGAAATTCTTTTACTTGACACCTAAATTTTATGTACTGAATGTAAATGCACATTTATTTTAGTAGCAAAAGCAAGCAAAACACAGTTACTTTATTTCCTCTTGCATTTCACATTTTATTTGTCACAACGAAGCTAATGTCATAGCGATAGTTGGGTTGGGTTCCTCAGTATTTTGGGCTGTATCACTTATCTACATTACCATAAATGGCTCCGTGCCAAACGGCTAACCTAGACGGCCATCGCTTTTACATTAAATTTCGCATTCAAAAAGTTAAGTCTGCATTTTATAAAAGAGGTAAGAATGACGAGCTTTCCTACAAAAAACTGGTCGAAAAACTGTTTGGTTTTCCAAGAAAATTGGTTTTTAGCGTTTTAGTGTTTTGCACTGCGCGGTATTACAATCCCGTTTAAAATGCTTTGGATAAACCAATATGGGTTGTTTTAGGGTCGTATTTATAATCAGCTCTCAAGAGCACAGCGAATTTGAGTTTGTATCAGAAATGTCATTTCAGTACAAAACGACCTGTCAAATCCAAACTTAATATTGCTCTCAATTTTGAGATTGCTTTATAAATACGAGCCTTAAATACCATTTTGAAGATAAATATACATACATTTTCCTGTATTAAAATATTTTGGCTGTATTAAAATTTGCTGACCAGACTTATCCATGAAACTTAACAATTTTCCCCAATGAACATAGGTTATATTACCGGGTGTAAGGGACAGCGTACCAGAAGCAGATAGGAGCTGCTGAGTCACCAGGAAATTTGTTTCTTTTGCTCTTCTATTCGTTGGTCTTTTTATTAAGTCAAAAATATTTTTAATTTCCTGAAAGATTTTTCTGGTTTAGTTTCGATGACTGAGCAATAAGGGTTTCAGTTTCTGGTACGCTGTCCCTTACACCTCTGTTCACGCTTTGCCCACCCTTTAAAGAATACAGGCGTGATTGTGTGTACTCTTCAACTAAACAAAAGAAACAAAACTCCACATTCTCACATCCCGGGGCACGAAGTAGGCACATACTGAACAATGACAATTAGGAACACAGTTTACTCTTCAAAGGCCGGGTTCCAACAACAAAAGTTTTGCCCGGTTTAAGCCAGGCCTTATTGTGATTGCCAGTAATGTTGTGTTGCCAGACCACGGGTTAATATTCATTTTGTTTTATCTTTAGTCGAGGACAGGAGGAGCGAGCTCATTTCATGCAGAAAGAAAGACACCGACATTTCCACACAACATCAAAAGTTATAAGTAACAAAATATTAATAATAAAGATGAATATAGGTAGATGTTTCATACTTAGTATTAGTATTAATTTATTTTGGTCTGCAGGTTCGTCAAGCTTGAAATTTTCCCTCGTCTTCGTTAGTCGACCCTTCCATTTTCGTTTATAATATTTGCTGAAAATCAGTCATAAACTTGCATGGAAATTAAAGAAACACTGTTTTTTTTTTGTAGAGAAAGAGCAGCAGCAGTTTATCAGTAATTTAGCAGTTTTTTGAGCGTTAAAGCTGGCAACTTAGCTGTAATACTTTTAAGGCGGCCTCAGCGCAGTGCGGTGTACAATCGAAACTTATTCAAAGAGAATAAAACTCGTAAAGTCGTAACAATATGCAATAGGAGCTTTTACGCCCGGCGACACAGAAGTAGGTATAAAGTAGATATTACAGTACTATAGTATTTTTATGCTTTGCCATACTTGTGATTGTGCGTACAGACACGCGCGCTTGTGTGCGTGACTTTAAGTTGACTAAGGCGAACTCACGCACACTAAGGCAATGTGCGTGTAGGAACGTTTACACACACAAGTATGGCTAAGCGGCAGTCGTGAGATAAAACAACAAACAACTATAACTGCATTCGTGATACTTAAAGAAATCTAATTTGACCGTGATAAGTGGAAGACCGCGGGGGAGGCCTTTGCCCAGCAGTAGGATCTATAAAGCTATAATAATAATAATAAATTGTTGACTATAAAATTAAAACTGTGTTGCCTATAAGTTTTTTTGGTGTTAAAACAGTGTTGCAAAGATTGCATTGATATTTCATGTTTAAAAAAATATGTCTATGTACATTCAAATTTCAAAAACAATGTTTTTAAATTGATAAGGTCAAGTGAAATATCGTGTTCGTAAGTAAGTAGGTATGTAAATTTAAACCATAGACATGTCTATAAAATTATATGTATGGTGTTTTCTCTAAATTTTCTACGATTTTATACTATTTTTTCTTTACAGAATATTCGAGCAAAGAAGCTGCCTATATTTTATTTACTGTTCATAACTATAAACGATTAAAGGAACATTATCCTTCCCAGCCATGCTGTGAAAGCTAGTATATTTGGTATAATTAAATCGAAAGACTGATAATTTGTCACTACCCCTAAAAAATAGTTTTTACATTTCATGTGAAATATGACTCCGAAAAGCATATCAGGCGTGATGATTGTGCCTACGAGTTTTTATCCCGGTTTTTTTTTATTAATTCCACATCTACACCTTTTTCCACTTCTGTGCTGTTAGCGCTCGGGCCAAAGCAAATATACGGACTTTTAACTGTTGTATTTTTAAACTCGCCCGCGGGATGATTATTTAAATCGTGTAATTACGTATGCGGATACACTTTTTTTGTTAATTTCCTTGGGATTTATGTTAAAAAGTGTAATTGGTATTTGCTGGTAGGAAAAATAAAGCTAAGGGGATCGTAAATAGACGAGAACAAACAGGTTTTTATGGGTTAGCATGGGTTAAATACTTTTTGGCCGGGAAAAATAAGTAGCCTATATAATATTACCTATTCCCAATATCTCTCAGTCCAGCACGGAAATTAAAACCTTAATAAATAATCCTCAACTAACTTTCCTCAATAACAGCTCATCCGAAATGACTCAGCACAATATTTGCTTCAAAACAGCATTTAAGTTCTGACGTTGCGTCAGAAATTTTAATAAACTTCCCGGAACAAAAAGAGTTTATTTAAAGGGGTATTTCAGTTACGTCTTGAGGTTGCCATTCAGAGTATGTCCGTATTACAATGGGTGTTGTCGAGTCGCCTTTTGTTCTTCTTAGTAAGGGGTTGCTCCTTTCGAAGCATCAAGAGGGTTAGGGGTGCCAAGAGCGCTCTTTCTTTTCTGTCGTCCATGGGACAAATATTTTTAAGACAGACGTGTTTTCAAACAATTTCGTATGCTCGTAGCCAGGCTGCTATGTCGTAGCAAAATTTGGTCAAGTTTACATTCCTTTAAAGACTCTAGCTGCTGATCTAGTTTATTGTAGTTATGATTAGCTCAGATTTTTTTTTAAATGGTCTTCTAAATATTAGGATAAAACTTTACTTGATTTTAGCTATTTGGTGTCCCGTATTTTTCTAGCTTGTAAATTTGTTGTTTTAATGGCATTGCATTGTTAACCAAAAAATTATTGCTTTTATTTATTTCAAAGGCAAAATAGCATTTCTTTTTTAAGATATTTCCAAGATTTTCCCTTTCCAATCGTAATCTTAAGCTTTGTTTTTGATTTACATTTCCGGCTCAACCCTAACCCCTTGATGAATTTCCTTGTCCGGCTGCAAATGAAATGAAAAGCGATGAAAAGTGAAGTAAAGCGCGGTTCACTGCGAATGTAATGTCGCGGAAAATTTTAAACACTCGCCAAAGTATGCTACAGAGTTGTTTCATTCATAAAGACAAAGCGGGAAATAAATATGCTTAAGGTTTGGTCACAGAGCTCTCTCCGTAGAGGGAAACCACCATCGCGAGAAAGCAATACATTTCTCATCATCTTCAACCCACATCCACCCATTGCAGGGTATAGGCCTCTTCTCTACTGCGCCACTCCTCACGGTCCTGTGCTAGTCTCATCCAGTTTGCGCCTATGTATTTGACGATGTCGTCGGACCATCGGGCTGGTAGGTGGTCTGCCCACTGGCCTTATCGCTCCTATTGGCCACCACTCCGTGACTGCTTTGGTCCACCGTCCGTCTACCCGTCTAGCCAAGTGTCCCGCCCATCTCCACCTTAATCTCGTTAATCGCTTACCTACATCTTCAACTTTTGTTTTTTGTCTTTTTTTCATTTCACATTTCTGATAGTAGCCAATATTGCTTTTACCTTGCACGGCGTGATTTTCCATCGCGACGAGCACCCATCTCTTACAAACCATCCACTATGTGACATCGGATCCCCATACAAATCATCCGATCGAGGTGGTCATTTTGTATGGGGAAGTAAAAACATCGTTTACCTACGTGAAATTGTTTAGTTTCATTGATTGAGCAACCCTTATCAGTTTACGGATAATTGTTTTATACAGGCTTAATTTTAGTACCAACAGCATACCCAATCTCACAAAAATCTGTCCGCGCAAACTTCGATTTATAAGTAACTAAGTCAGTGCGGCAAACCCCGTCACACATTCTCTCCATAACTCTGGATCTCGCAGACCATCAATCTCCGTCGGGGAGTCGAGGAAGTAGGGTGTCCTCAAAAATTCGACACCACCATTGTCCGGCGCGCCTTGTCAACGTCGAGTCACCGTGACGAGAAGGTTAAGGAATTTCCCACAAAAATGGGAAATTTATTGCGCGTAGGGTTACATGGCTGAAAAATTGTTTTGTTAGATGTTACTATGTTACTGGCTTTGTAAGAGATTTTTCTTTTATCCTCGCTAGACTTGGAGCGATTGGAAAACATAGAATGTTTTTTCGGTAAATTGCAAGACTAACAACTGACAAACTACCATTACAGTAATACACAATTCTTTCTTTCTTATATAACCCTCAAAACTTTTTATAGGTTGCATACTCTTAAATATAAACAAGCACGGTCAATCGTTCAAGTGTTTTTAGAAAACCTCTTCTCATAATTTTGTTGATATCGAGCAATCTTGACGAGGTGTAATTTTAATGAAAAAAAGTTGTTATTTACCATAAGAAAAAAGTTCAAAGCAGTATACATACAATTTCCATAAATAAGTCTTCAACATTAATAATCGACTAAACCGATTTGAAAATTAGCACCCCAACAGTCATAAAAGACCATTTAATTTAAACGTAATCTGTAAATACTTGGAAATCAAATTAAATGTTGGTGCCTTAAATCCTTGGGATTTGGCTGTAATTAGGCGGTCCCTTTTGGGAGCCTTCAGCGGATAACAATAGTATCTTCCACGTCAACGAACAAATGATTAGTCTCAGTCACTCTTTAAGTTATTAATTTGAAATGAAACGCTGGATGGATTGTTCGGATATTTTATTGGGTATGCTCAGTTTTAACTGGGTATGGTGTCGATTGGGGCGATTACATTTCTAAACTGATTTCAAAGTTATCCTGTAATTTCTAAAATTCTAAATGTACACACATGGTCACATGATCATCTTGAAATTCATATCATCCATCCATATATTCTTGAGTTGAATAGGTTCGCTTCGTACTTAAGTTATTACTAGTGCTTCAATTAAAAATGTTTAGGCAAAAAAATGTTTGTCGTAAACAAGCTTCTTTTTCCTTGTTTTGTTTCCTTGCCGAGTTTATTTTGAGGGTTTCAGCTGAATTTAAAAATAAAGGCTTTTATTTTTATGGAGTTTCTCATTGTCATACATCATCATTATATGTTACAAATATCGGTAAAAATGGGCTTTTCTGTTCTATTGATGCCACGTTTGGCCTAGCGTATCCAACGTGTGCTTGTTAATGCCGGAAAAGAATAGCATCACTCAATTTGTTTTTATTGTGTTGTGCAAGCTGATTATGGGAGCAGTTCGCTCGCGAATCTCACCGCCAAGATTGGTGGCAATTATCCTCTGATCTGAAAATATGTCCTGTTGTGGACTGTTTTTATTGCAACATGTAGTGATATCCAACAAAATCCCACAACTTTTACCTAACAGTAGGGCCCGTATTTATAATCAGCTCTCAAGAGTGACAGCGAGTTTGAGTTTGTATCAGAAATGTCATTTCAGTACAAAACGATCTGTAAAATCCACACTTAATATTGCTCTCAATCTTGAGATCGCTTTATAAATACGAGCCTAGATCACCATCCAGGACTCTCTGAACTCTGGTTTTCAGAGCTACAACCTACATAAAACCGCGGTTACCCACATTACTTTACAAAAGTCAATAAAATCATCTTAATTCATGCAGAAGTTATGATCTATGTTGTGCTCTGCTCCTAATTTATATAAACTTAACCTATCGAGAACCATTTCAGTTATTTTGCCAAATAACAACAAACAATACAAATAAGTTGAGCAGTCCCATTTCCGACACAGGAACGAATCTGGAGAATGGCCTGTTTTGTTTAAAGACCATCGTTATTCTTGATGAAGTCTATTGTTTTGAGAGTGCGAATGCCACAGACCACTTACATTGAGGAGTCAGGTAAAGAGAAACATTTCTAGACGAAAGCACTGTCTTTCATGCTGCGTAATTTTCAGACAGTTGCCTTTAGGACCATTTTGTCCACTTCCTAAAATGTCGACTTCCCAAAAAGTTGAGTTTCCTAAAATGTTGACTTTTCATAGTTTCGCAAAATGTTGACTTCCCAAAATGTTGACTTTTTTTTCCTTCGCCAAAGGGGTCCGGAACTTAGAAAAGTTTTGATTGATTTTGTATGGACCATCGACTTAGCCAAATTTTCGAGTGCAATTAGTATGGCAGCTGGACTTGTAAAATTTTACAAATTTCGAGAGATGGATAAGTTTAAAGGGACTCTGGCGAAAAATCAATGCGCCCCCCCCGAAAAGCGGGGACTCGGGGGGCACAGCCCCCCGCAATAAAAAAAAAACTATATCCTACAGCTATCAAACTGAAAACGGCCGTAACTCGGAAACTATCGATTCTAGAGTACTGGTCTGTAGGGACAAATGATAGGTCTTGTCGAGATCTACATTTCGAATGACAGCTGTCAAACTTAAAACGGCCATATCTCGGAAACTATCGATCCTAGAGTAATGGTGTGTAGGGACAAATGATAGGTCTTGACGAGATCTACATGACAGATGACAGCTGTCAAACTTAAAACGGCCATATCTCTGAAATTATCGATCCTAGAGTAATGGTGTGTAGGGACAAATGATAGGTCTTTACGAGATCTACATTTCGAATGACAGCTGTCAAACTTAAAACGGCCATATCTCGGAAACTATCGATCCTAGAGTAATGGTGTGTAGGGACAAATGATAGGTCTTGACGAGATCTACATGACAGATGACAGCTGTCAAACTTAAAACGGCCATATCTCTGAAATTATCGATCCTAGAGTAATGGTGTGTAGGGACAAATGATAGGTCTTTACGAGATCTACATTTCGAATGACAGCTGTCAAACTTAAAACGGCCATATCTCGGAAACCATCGATCCAAGAGTACTGGTGTGTAGAGACAAATAAGGGATAAATAGGGAGAAATAAGGGATCCTAGAGTATCGATAGTTTCCGAGATATGGCCGTTTTAAAATTGACAGCTGTCATCTGTCATGTAGATCTCGTCAAAACCTATCATTTGTCCCTACACACCAGTACTCTAGGATCGATAGTTTCCGAGATATGGCCGTTTTAAGTTTGACAGCTGTCATTCGAAATGTAGATCTCGTCAAGACCTATTATTTGTCCCTACACACCAGTACCGTAGGATCGATAGTTTCTGAGATATGGCCGTTTTAAGTTTGACAGTTGTAGCGTTTTTTTTTATTGCGGGGGGCTGGGCCCCCCCGATTGATTTTTCTTGAAAATTTTACAAGTCCGGCTGCCATACTGATTTTTCTTGAAAATTTTACAAGTCCAGCTGCCATACTAATTGCACTCGAAAATTTGGCTAAGTCGATGGTCCATACAAAATCAATCAAAACTTTTCTAAGTTCCGGACCCCTTCTTTGGCGAAGGAAAAAAGTCAACATTTTGGGAAGTCAACTTTTTGGGAAATGGATAATCAACTTTTTGCAAAGTCAACATTTTAGGAAACTCAACTTTTTGGGAATGGGGAGTCGACATTTTAGGAATTGGACAAAATGGTCCTAAAGGGACAGTTGTAAAGTTAGCTGTGATTTTTTTGTATCTTATTCTAATTTGAAAACAGGGTTTATTTGAAAGATGTTTATATGCCCAAATTATAAGTAGGTTATATTATTGGTACTGTTTTCTTGTCGATGTCGAGTCAAATCACTGAGTTTTGAAGCTGAAGTGGTTCATGGTAACGTTCACTATCAAAAACAGTGACCGGGACTGATGGCTAAACGAGTACTCCAAAGCAGCCATGCTTTAAGTATTATGCCATTGTTTTAAGTATTATGCCAATAATACTTATTAAATGTCCGAAATTATTGGGGTGATTGCTGCACTGTCTTTGCCAACTTAAAATAATTATGCCACAAGTACTAGTTTTGTATTTTAATACTTTTTCAACCTTGTGTATCCTGGTGGAAATAGAACCAATCATTTCAAAATCGAGAGCCTAAGATAACTAGACGACAAAGGCAGTTAACTGAATGCAATTTATTTCTAAACGAAGTCTTTAATTAGCTCAGTCTGTGGTGAAAGCGAAAGGGATTATTCATTCTCCTCCCCGTCAAAAGGCAGCTTTTAAAGTTCTGCAAGTTTCCGAGTGATGATTCTTAATAAATTTACGTTTGAATGGTTTCAGAACTAAGGAAAGCTGCGGCTGATTTCTAGGCCAGGAAGATTATTGTTTGGAACAATTAAGATTTACTTACTCAGTAAATGAGTTTGAGCGATCGTCTACTATGGGGGAATGAAAACCTTTAATTATTGTTTTCTATTTGTTTAGAAGCTGAAATTAGGGAGTGTTGAAAGACTAGAGTTTCTACTTCGAACTCTAAGGCCCGTATTTATAATCAGCTCTCAAGAGTGACAGCAAATTTGAGTTTAATCCACGACAGTTTAAACACATACATACGACATAGCGCGCAGGATCAGCAGGCTGAAGTGGCAGTGGGCTGGCCACATAGCTCGTAGAACTGATGACCGATGGGGTCGAAAGGTTCTGGAATGACAGCCACAATATGTCGGAAGGCGCAGCGTGGGACGGCCTCCTACCAGGTGGACCGATGACCTTGTGAAGGTTGCGGGTAGAGGTTGGATGCAGTCGGCCCAAAACCGTACTCTGTGGAGAATCCTGGGGGAGGCTTATGTCCAACAGTGGACGTCTCACGGCTGATATGATGATGATGACAAATCAACTATTAAACGGATTACTCACTTTGAATAAAAGGTCGCGTACTTGGCGACATGTTGATGACAGTTTAAACACATTATCATGATATCACTGTGCCTCTTGCTGTGCCTACCTAACACAGAAATCATCTTTGTATATACAAAAATATGAATAAAAAAACTGTATACCTATTAAACTATTGCTATCTCTTTGTTCCCAAAAACAATTCAATTCTTAGGTTATAATATGGCAAAAAAAAAAACCATTTACATTAAATATTATTTTCTTGACAACTTGAATTAAAATATCTTAATAACAAAATGAATTAATATTACGCCAAGCTTATTCAATGAAGATCGTAATCCATAATAAACGAAGCTCAAAAAGTATATTAAATTAAAGCCTTAATTTTACATTAAATTTTCAGAACGGGTGTCCTGAAATTTTGAAGGGGTTGCTCACTTTGCTCAGTCAACAAAAATGAACAATTTCCACAAAGAAAAAAAAAACTGGTAAAAATTGTGGTGCCGGGTTAGAATAGCATCACCACATCACTTCCTGCGGGTGTCGTAAAAGAGGATAAATCCAGGGAATGGGCAGCAGCGTTCCCCGTGAATTGAGAACTACTACTGCGCTCACCAACCCGCCTGCCAAGCGTGGTGAGTATGGCATATACCCCCAATTTTGGGGAGGCCCATGTCCAGCAGTGGACTGTTGTAGCTGATGATGATGAATAAAAAAAAAAATTCTCATACAAATTGTCCGATCGCAGTGGTAATTTTCTATTGAAAGTTTCATTGACTGAACAAGCTCTTTGATTTTTCAAGACACCTTCACGAACATCCTACGAAATATTCGACGGGACCAATATACTCAGGAAAAATACTGTTGATTTGAATTAAAACAAGCTTTTAAACATGCAAATAAAATAGCAATAAAATTTGGGACGGTTCAAAAAATCCATTTCCCCTGTACATATTCATGTCCATTACAACTTTTCGGCGGACTTCATTACGCATATCGACATCACATATTCCGTAATATATGGAGGTCGCAGCTTCAAACTGTCAGTTGGACAAAAAACAGTTCGAAAAAATATGGAATTTCTGAATATTTCCGATGATATATTCGACCCTTGTCAAAGAGAGGGCCAAACGTTGTTATATTTGGGATAAATAAAGACTATTTGCATAGAGATGCCATGAGACCCCCTGTGAAAGGGTTTTGCTACCTGAACGGAATATTTTACGTTATACATGAACATTATTAGCTTTTGGAAAGAGTCAAGGCGGCGGCGAGGCGGCAGCACTATCAGTTTTGACCTTAGAGCAACGCAGCCCACCGTTCCCTCCCGGAAGCAAGGCCGTATATTGCTCTAAGGTTTTACTGATTTCCTTTGAAAATTTAAATCACCGCGATAACTTCAGATTTGAAGCTGCGCTGCGTTAACGTTTTCTATAGAAAATCTGTTCACCTTCGCCTCGACCCCTTCTATATGCCATGCGCCTAAAGAAACCGTAATGAAAATAAAACGGCAAAGTCAGTTAAACCAAGGCAATTGAATTCGTTGAATATCTCAAACAAGTCCAAAACCACCTAATTGCGACATCAAACAGAGAAATATAGATTGTCAAATTTGTGAGGAATAAACTCTTTATGGGCCCGTAAGTTAGCGTCCTCGCTTGATCGCGATGAAATTCATTTTCACTTTGAAAAGGGTGTGGTCGCAAATATAGCGGGTACGAGAATTTCCAATTATTTAATTAATTATATAAATTAACTAATTATATCAATTAATTAATTAATTATATCAATTAATTATATTAATTAATTAATTATAAATTCAATTTTCTGACATTTTCACCGTAATTCACCGGGTATAAAAAAACCTGACTGCCTTTTGTAGAGTTATTTAAAATTTCAGAACCTTCCGCAGTAATAGGAATCAAAATTCTAGCAATTTCTTTTTATTAGGTTTTGATTTTGGATCCAGTCTAGCTCTATGGCCACAAATAACTTGGAGTAGGTAATGAGTTAGTTAATTTTTCCTTACTGCGCTCACCGATCTTTCAAACGTTTATAACGTTTCAAGGCAAGAGCTAATTAAAAAATCTACCTACAAACCTAGAGGAGTAAAACTTGAGAAACAACCAGAAATCTAAGTTGCTAACCATACACTGAAAAAACTGATAATGATAGATGACGTGAATTCAGCTTAAAACATGGTGAATTCACGTAAAGTAGGGAGCATACTGACATCACCAAAAATAAGGATGATAATACTGTTGCTGATGATAACGGCATTTAAGAGGACATATCATCATGGATTTAGTGGGATGAGTATGCATTACTTAATTATGTTCCTACTGTTTATGTTCCATTTCCTCATATCTCGTGGTATGACCTATTATTTTTCCTACAATTTTGTGATGACATGCTCACGTCTCCATTGATGTCCTACCAAACTATTAATATTTCCTCTTATTTTGGGTTATGACCTATTATTTTTCCTACTATTTCGTGACGACGTCATCACATCTCCTGTGGTATCATACCAAATATTATTATTTCCTCTTATTTTGGGTTATGACCTATTATTTTTCTTACTATTTCGTGACGACGTCATCACATCTCCGGTGGTGTCATACCAAATATTATTATTTCCTCTTATTTTGGGTTATGACCTATTATTTTTCCTACTATTTAGTGACGACGTCCTCACATCTTCGGTGGTGTCATACCAAATAATATTATTTCCTCTTATTTTGGGTTATGACCTATTATTTTATACGTTTTGAAGGGAAACCAGAGTTACCGATACCAACCGCTCCGGCTTACTTATGATAATGCCGTGAACACAACGATACCGCGTTTCAGATACTAACAGCGACATCTCTCGGATTATTTGTGCGTAATCAGAAGCTCGAGTATGGCCAAATATACATAATTCATCAACCTAATGACGTAGGAATTTAATTTATAAATAGCGCATCATCTAATTAGAGTAGATATATCCTGTCAGTTGGGCCTACTGCTTCCATCAAAGTGTGAACGCTTCACTACACTAACCTTGTAATTGTAATTAATTCCTCCTACTACACTACAGTTTCAAGTAAACAATAAGCAGTAATCCCACGCTATTTCCATTCATGTAAGATATGAAATTATTCTTTTGATTTATGTTTTCAAATAGGCGCACTGCGAGCTCAGAACTTTAAATTAGAATTCTGTTATGTTTTTATTGTAAGTATGAACACCATAAGCAACAAAATCTTTTTAAAATAAATTGTATATCTCTACATACATACATACATATACATATATTCACGCCTTTTTCCCTAATGGGGTAGGCAGAGCGTAATCGACCTAATCAAAGGTCGTTCCGCCACGTTTGACAAGTTTTGAGGGTTATTCCAGATAGATCTGTATATTGCTATAGTGACAGGTTGTCAGCCCATCGCCTAAATTAGAATACTGAAACCCTCGAATCCCTTAGCTGATTTTTACAGCATGCCTGGCAGGAGATGCAGCTGGCACATTCTATGTTTTTCTATCACTTCCAGTCCAGCATGGAAGAATCTCTATGATTATAATATTCTCATTTACCATCCGTTGTTAAAAGTTAAAAGAAATACTAATGTAGTAGGAAATCTCAGAAAGTTGATTAGTGTCATCGTAAATTTGTAGGAATCATACAAAAGTTGATGAAGGTCCTCTTAAATATGACTTTCAGTAATCGTATTATAGTATTCTACCCTATTACCTACAATATGGTGACTTCAGTATATTTTAAGAGATACGTCTTCATATAAAATATGAAATCTGCATTAAATACGGTGACACTTTCATTGTATTTTATAAATATAATCTAAATTATGAGTATCATTCAAATTTGTAAGAAAGTGTTTTATTTACGATTACTGAGTGTTGTTGTATGAAGAAAATAATATTATTTTAAGTGACCAGTTTTTAAGGTGATAAGCATCATAATATTACCTTAATTACCCAAATAATTTGATTACATCTTACACGTTTTAAAAATGGCATGATATTGAGCTATTATCTCCTTTTCTTATGACAACGCACCTATTTTACACTGATATCACGATATTTTAAGATTACGCCAAAATGTCATTTTTCTCAGTGTAGACATTTTTGTTACCACATATCTGGCACGTTGTACAGTGTACACTTCATATATAATGCAGTGACAAAATTTATATCGTGGCGTCCATCTTAGCTCGGCGTAGTAATATTTTCATACATTTACACCCGTTGGGGGTCGGCTGTGCGTCAAAGACCTCTTAAATGGCGTTTTCGCTAATTATGTGTTATAGCAAAATCGCAACACAGTGAACACCTCGTTTACCTGTACTGACTTCTACACATACACGGAAAGAGAAGCAACTGGAACATTATATGTTTTCTCACGCCCCAAGTCCAGCATGGAAGCAAATAAAGGTAGAAAAAAAAAACTTCGTAGCTGCAACGTAACACGCTCACACTGCGACCACACTCAAAGAGCCTCGGAGATAATAAAATTTAAAAGGGCAAACTTCGCCGGGTACGGGATGGAATGAAAAGTGATTTGCCTAATCCACTCCTCAATTTTCCGGCCCACTGGGCTTCCGGATTTAAAGTCACTATCGACCTCACTGCCTTTTAGTTGCTACAGTTGCTAGCACAGGAATTTCATTCCAATTTTAAAATTTTGGGGTCTGTATTATTGGATTATTGTATGTGAATGGGCGCTTTTCCACTAGACGTCACGTCAACGGCAACGGCGACGGCACGGCGACGATCACGTGACAATATCTATGGGAATCGATGATATGCCGTGACGGTGCCGTGCCGGCAAGTGGAATAGCATGTCATATAATTTCATTGATTTTCATACATTATCTCACCTACGATATCGTCGACGGTACCGTGCCGTCGCCGTTGCCGTTGACGTGCCGTCTAGTGGAAAAGCGCCCAATATCTGTGTGGGTGCAGACTTTGGCTGCCTAAATACAGATTGGAAATACTCGTAGGATTCTAGTTGTGGGCTGGGAAGTTTGGTTTTCATTAGGTGCGTGGTTTTTCGTGTCACAAGATTTTTATGAAACTCGTATTTTGTTTTAATCATCATGTCTCAAGCCTTTTTCCGTACTTCACGGGGCCGCTACCTAACCTAGCGTCATCGGAATGAATAATCACTAAAAATTCCTTATTATAATATAATATAATACTTACAGTCGTACAAGGATCTTTTGGCGCTTGGGTGACATTGACAGGAGCTTTTTTTGGGCTTTGGGTTTAGCTTTTTCGAGAAGTAAGCTACAGGTTTTTCACATCCATCAGTTTGCGTCTGTTTCAAAACAGCTCCGACATCCTCTATAGAGCCTCTATAAAGCCTCTTTAGAGGGTGTCGGAGCCCAAAAAGAGCTCTAGTCAATCAATTCCATCTCTAGTTTTAGGTAGGTAGGCATGAATACTAGTGATTATTTACTCAGTTATGATTACTATGGTCTACCATACATACATACATAAAATCACGCCTTTATCCCTAACGGGGTAGGCAGTGGAAAAACGACCTAAACAAAGGTCGTTCCGCCACGTCTGACAAGTTTTGAGGGTTATTACAGATGATTAGATATGTATATTGCTAAGGACGGGTTGTCATAGCCCGTCGCCTAAAATTGCAATCAATACACTGAAACCCTCGAATCCCTTAGCTGGTTTTTACAGCATGCCCGGGAGGAGAAGCAGCTGGCACATTCTATGTTTTTCTATCACTCCCAGTCCAGCATGGAAGTATGGTCTACCAAAGGGAATAAATGTTTTTGCTACTTAAGGCGATGAAATCTATTAAAAGAACCCTCAGGCCTCGGAAATAGATAATCCTTTTATTTCCAGGAACAATCTTTGCTAAAATAATCAGACGCAACATTTGTCAACCTTCGAAACAATGGTTTCGCAAAAACATTCTGAGAAAAAATATCACTTTCCTAAGATCAAAGAGCCTTTTTAGTGATGTTCGTATGAATGAAGTACCTATTTATTAAATTAAAAATATCTTCAGAAGACACAGGATGGCCATAAGATGAAGTAATGCTTGTTTACCTCAGCTTAACCATTTAGCTTATCGATGCCGTATGAAACCCAACTTCCGTAAGAAATGTAATTTTATTTTTTAATTAGTTATGTGTGTACTAGACTTATATATTAATAAAATACATAGAAATTACGCAAATCCTAAAACTTGAAAAATTCTGTCTATAATTTAATGGGTGTATAATCTCATATCAACTGTTTATTTATAATACAAACATATAATTCATGTAAAATGCTGTTGTCATCAATGAAATTGTAAAAATATCATAAAAACATCATATATCTTGTAGGTACATTACTTACATACCAGAACGGCAAAGTTATGAAAGCGTTTATAGGCCCGTATTTATAATCAGCTCTCAAGAGTGACAGCGAGTTTGAGTTTGTATCAGAAATGTCATTTCAGTACAAATCGGCCTATCAAATCCATACTTAATATTGCTCTCAATCTTGAGATCGCTTTATAAATACGACCCTTAGTTTCAAAATTCCCAATTGTGCAGAATCTGGCGGCGAAACTAAAACTGCGCTACATCACTACGAAATCATAACAACAGTCCTTATTGTCGTTGGAATCTTTATATTAATTACCGACATAAAAATGATTAATGATAGGAATCTGGAAACAATGCCGGGATCCCGTATTTATTGAGCAACCCCTCTATTTGTCATTAAGACAGATAGCCTGGTGTTCAGCCTGGACCATGATTTTTAACATTTTCTGCGTTTTTCGGAGAAAAACGGTTTGTTTTTCTAGAACGAATGCTGTGGTATTTCAATAAAATACTTTCAACAGATTTCTTCTTCTTCTCGTTGTGCCATATCGACGCCATACTGTGATGTTGGCGACCATCTCTCTATATTTATTTCTATCTTCCGTTAATCTTCTTAAGTCAATTGCAGGATACAAATCCAGACCATGTTTTGAGGTTATCATACCAAGATGTTCTTCTAACGGATTTAGGTTCTATTTTTGTTCAATTTTAAGACTCGATGTTTCGGTCTACAGGACCCGTGGCCCCTAGATATGCAGATGTAAAACGTCTATACTTCTTTCAAATTCCAGGTGTTTCATACTTAACGAACGCTTTTTATATAAATAAGGTGTAGCTGACCAAAGTAAAGTAAAAACTCTTTATTGCACACATTTACAAAGAACATTTAGACAGAAACAGACTTAGACATAGAACCAAACTTTATGGTATGAAACTACCCATGAAACTAAACAACTTTTCTAAATAAACAATGGTCTAAATATGAAAACGACTCAACATACATACATACATAAAATCACGCCTTTGTCCCTAATGGGGTAACCAGAGCGAGAACGACCTAAACAATGGTCGTTCCGCCACGTCTGACAAGTTTTGAGGGTTACAGATGATTGTATATATTGCTGTAGTGACAGGTTGTCAGCCCATCGCTTAAAATTGCAATACACTTAAACCCTCAAATCCCTTAGCTAGTTTTTACAGCATGCCCGGGAGGAAATGCAGCTGGCACATTCTATGTTTTTCTATCACTCCCAGTCCAGCATGGAAACGACTCAAACTGGCACCATTTATAGCTATAAATTATTTTTTATATTTCATCAGGCTTTGTTTAGGCCTGTATTTATAATCAGCCCTCAAGAGTGACAGCGAGTTTGAGTTCGTATCAGAAATGTCATTTCAGTACAAAACGGTCTGTCAAATCCATATTTAATATTGCTCTCAATCTTGAAATCGCTTTATAAATACGAGCCTAAGTTTCCTTTCCTTAAGGAAAGATCAGTTTCTTGGATAAGTTAACGTAGGTGCGTAAGTATATAGTTTAATTACAGTACGAGTAATTTAGTAATCAGGTGTCTAGAACAATCTAGATTATTACGAACATCACGCTAAAGTAATTAAGTTAATTTATGTATTCGAGGTAACTTAAGATTAGAAATTGATTAGCAATCTGTAAATTAGCGTATAATTAAATTAGCTATCTTATCTAAACTAATCTTACACTCAGCTAGTTTACAGACGACATTGATATTGAAATTAAATTACACAATGGCCTCGATTCACGCCGTCCAGTTACTAATTGTCACTTTCTTATATTTGACATAAAAACAGGATAGCAAATAAACACATGACATTGACATTTCTAATCTGATATACCTAAGACTGCTTAAATGACGTAAAATTAGTGAGCATGCTCTATGATCATTCCTTATTTTAAGCGCCGTACGTCAGATTAGGAATGTCAAAGTCACGTGTTTATTTGCTATCCTGTTCTTATGTCAAAATTAAGAAAGTGACAGCGCTACTAAGAATTAGAATTAGGAATAGTTCGTCCTGAATTAGCGCCATTATTAATGTTTGCTCATAATATAGTCCCAACTTATAAAAAAAACACATAGAGTGTGCAAACAATTAAGTATAGTCGGCATCAACTTCTTCTTATCGTGTCATCAACTAAGTAAAGAATAAGCTTCTTCGGCTGAAAATAAATAACAATTTACCTGTGTATTTTATTAAAATCATTACCTATTATTATATGGAAACAAAGGCAGGAAACATTGTATTTTGAATTGTTTTGTTTTTTATTTTTATTTCAGATAAAAACATTCTTGGTATTTTTGAATTTCAAACTTATTGTGAAAAATATAGAGCTAAAATTAAACAAAGTATCATTATCCAAACATTTTTTGATGTTTCTTTTTAGCAAGAAAAGGATCTCGTAGGTCGATTTTCTGGGTCATGATCATGGGTTCAAATCCAACGTAATGTTTTTTTTAATATCTTCATAGAAAACGCACAGGACTGGAAACAGTGGAAATATAAGGGAAGGTCTTTTCCCAGCAGTGGAAAGAATCTAGTTAGAAAAATATACAATAATCTGTATGTGTGAAAATTGTGAAATGTTAGAGAACACAGAAATGGCCTTTTACAAAGCTCTTGAAAAACTTAAGATTAAAATATAAATAGATACCTGAATAAACGGATAAGAAAACGAGGTATAAACTTCAAAAATTAGTGATTTTAAAACCAACGAAAGGACATAATTATGTTTGAAAACAAGCGATCATATAACTGCAAGACTTAAAAAAAAAACTTTCAAGCATTGATATTCAAACCACTTTTTTTTTCCTTTGTAACCGTGCACAATTTTGGCATAACGAAGTTACCAAAAATGAGGAAAAACAGTTTCAAAGGAAATAAATTCAAAACGCGTTTTATTTTGTTTTACATAAATTTAATTTGGAAAAGAAACAGAAAGGTATTCTACCTTTTAATGCTCATTAATAAATCGCTGGAATGTGTTTTTTTTTCTTTTACCCGTCTATTCCTTTGAGAGCTTAACACATATTTCCAATGGTATGAATAAATAATTAACTTTGATCATAAATAGGTAAAATCATAATGCAGACATAAAAAACACATAAAGCATTTCTTTTTTAAATACAGCCTATATTGTATTTTATTTACTGATAGCTTTATATAGCCTATTTTTTTGCATAATGTTATTATGTTTTTCAAAATATGGACGTTTCTAGTTTATCTGGTTCAAAAAGTTTTTTTTTTAATAAGTTTAATTTCAATTTTTTCAATTTCAATAATAGTACCTTAAATGAAACATAAACAGTACTTATTTAGCAGTATAATATTTTGTTGTTGTATATTTTTTATATACCGTATCGAAATTGAACCTACAAGAGAAATGAGTTTAAACAATCAAGAGTAGAAAGCTAAGGCCCGTATAAATAAACAGCTCTTGACACTGACAGCGAGTTTGAGTTCGTATCAGAAATGTCAAAATAGCCTTTCAAATCCTTAATTATTATCGCTCTCAATCTTGAGATCGCTTCATAAATACAGGCAAGAGTCCGCTAGCCCAGAGGCTATATTATTTAGTATACTCGTACAATATAAACAACCTGTATACACTTTAATTTGAGCGTTATCATGCAAACGCGAGCGAAGAGTCTTTAAATTTTAATTACTCAAAAATAATTCAGCCCAACCCAGCCTCGCCAAAGAGGGTAGGTATAATTTTATACGAATAATAAAAAAGATCGTAAAGCTCAGAAGATAAAAGATATAACTTTGTTGCTTAACTTGATAATTCTAATAATTTTGTCAACAATGCTTTATGTTGGCCTATAAAAATTCAAGGTGCGATATTTAACTTTGTTCATGAGACAAGTTTGTAGATTATACATAATACATTTTTTTAAAATTAATAATGTTATTTGTGACGAGTAGTGGTTACACATAATCCCTCAGGTAGTTTTTGTAATCACTCCGCCTTTTCTTGTTATGTTATTTTTAATTTCAAATGAATAAATAAAATAAATAACTAAATAATAAATAACCTACATATACATGACATACGATTTACGGCTAAAAGAATTTATACTACATACGTTACATAAAATCACGCCTTTATCCCTAATAGGCAGAGCAAAAACGACCTAAACAAAGGTCGTTCTGCCACATCTGACAAGTTATGAGGGTTATTACAGATGATTGTGTATATTGCTATAGTGACGGGTTGTCAGCCCATCGCCTAAATTAAAATAAAAGAACTTAACAGAAGAAAAATAAGCTAAGTAATTTGGAAACAATAATTTACTTCATAAGTATACGACTATACATAATCATCTTTCAGTATCAAAGTTATAGACGGAAAATTCAATTTTTAGTTGTAGAAAGTAAGTAAACAAAATATCCATTGCTCCAAAAATCGCTCTATTCGTTTTTAGCGTTTTGTATAAACGAACATCATCAGCCACAACAGTCCACTGCTGGACATGGGCCTCCCCAAAATTGGGGGTATATGCCATACTCACCACGCTTGGCAGGCGGGTTGGTGAGCACAGTAGAAGTTTTCCATTCACAGGGAACGCTACTGCCCATTCCCTGGATTTATCCCATAGTCGCCTTTTTACGACACCTGCAGGAGGTTATGGGGTGATGCTATTCTAACCCGGCACCACACGGGGACAACTAACAGAATAATGATTGAAGGTTTCGCGTGCAGAGAATAAGGCTTAACTACAGTGAAAATTATTTTCATAACAATACATTAACTGTGCAAAAGTCCTTATTATCTAACAGGAGCCTGGCTTTGTTAGTGAAAAACAAGACCCGCGTGCTAAATAATAAAAAGGGACGAATAACATCTCTGAAGTTAATTCAGCGGCCGCTTAGAATTAATCTCTCTCTCGCATTTTGTTTCTTTCTCTGCTTTTTAAATTGAGTTCCTTTTTAGGGTTCCATACCCAAAGGGTAAAACACGGGACCCTATTACTAAGACTTTGCTGTCTGTCTGTCTGTCTGTCCGTCTGTCATCAGACTGGTATCTCATGAACCGTGATAGTGAGAAAGTTGAAATTTTCACAGATGGTGTATTTCTGTTGCCGCTATAACAACAAATACTAAAATCTGACCAAGTGCGAGTCGGACAACAGACATGATTTTTTTGCCATTATTAAAAATGTTGGTACGGAACTGTTTGTGCGCGAGTCCGACTCGCACTTGGCTGGTTTTTTTAATTGTGCTCATATTTCTAACCTGCAAAATGTTTTTCAAAATATGCCGGGACAATTACTGACAAATTAGGAATGACTCAAAAGCACGACCGCTTTTTGTAATTTACGTGAGAATTAGAAAAAAAAAAATGTTTAAGCCGTAATAAGAATGAGAAAATGTTAATATTATGAGAAAACGGCAAAGAAAAACAAAAGAAGTAATTATTGTCATTTTGAAGTCATTTAAAAATAAATAAGCTTATTTTTCTAAATGATTAGATACAGTATAAAGAGACACTACAAATCATTTTCGTTACGTAATTTTTTTTCCAGTTGTCTTAGTTCTACGGCGTAGACATACATCTACGGCGTAGCGTCATAGGGTCTACGGCGTAGCACCACAGATTTGCGTTACACGGACTGTCTAACATTTTTTGTGTGACAATTGGCTACTTTCCAACTAGTCAAATCAGCAACTTTTTATGAAATGTCAAAAACGCTTTTTTGTATGAAAATAGTAAATTATGACGTCACATTTTAGTAAATATTGACTAATCAAATCAATAACTTATATACTTTTAATTCGATTATTAAAATCTAAATGTTCATTTTTTTTTTAAATGATGAATGAAATCCACAATATTTTTAGCCATTAGTTTTAAGTATAAACGTTTTGAATTTTTTAAGCTACCCAGTCAAGTACCCAATTTAATTTGATCAGATTTGTCATAAATGTGACATGCATGATATATCAGATTCGTGTCATACCATATCAAATGATGCGTGAGTATGTCAAATTGTTCATATTTTATTTGATTATAACTCGTTCATTATAAAATCCTTTCCGTTAAATATTCTGGCACTGCTTTGTTTATATACATCGCTCTTAGGGTCGTATTTATAAAGCGATCTTAAGTTTGAGAGCAATATTAAGTTTGGATTTGACAGGTCGTTTTGTACTGAAATGACATTTCTGATACGAACTTAAATTCGCTGTCACTCTTGAGAGCTGATTATAAATACGACCCTTAGATAAGACCGTAGGTATTAATGCACGTTGGGTTTTTTTTTTTCAGTGCTGTAAGTTTCATAAATTTTGATTGTTCATCCAAGAGTTTTACTAACTTACCCAAGGCGTGTAAATTCTGAACTCCTTTATTCCCAATTTACAAGAAAACGATGCCGAACTCGATAAATAAGATAAACTCACATCGATACCTCCTCAAACGGGAGTCAAGAGCTTTTCACCCCCCAATTTAGTAGAAGATGGTGAAGATTCTCATTCCTTTGCCAGGACTATGAAAATAAAGGCTTATTTCTTACGGCATTTGTTCCCTTCGCGAAGATGGACGAGTGTTTCGGATGCGAGAGTGTTTATCTCACGAGTTAAGGGGATTTACGGCTGGAAACGATGTTGAACTATTCGTTTTTAGTAAGTGTACACATAGCTCCGATTAGGCAAAAACACGATCTAACTTTAATAAGACCTTACCGGTTATTTTCCGACTTGAACGAACAGAAAGCGATAGTAGTGAGATGTATTTTTATGATCTCGTCAGTGAAAAAATCTATGGACAGGTAACCCGAGGTTTGATTTGAACTAATTCTAACTGACAGGATAAGTCCACATCTACTGCCACCCATTCTGTTCACACAAGAGAAACAGGAATGGTCTAATTTAAGATAAAATGTGTTTGTTGCCAAATCAACACCCCTATGCTGTTCTTGAGAACAGCCAAAATCTACGTCGAGTTGCCATAGAAATGTCTCCTTACAAAAAAAATTTACATCAAACAATCCTTTAAAAAAAAACAAATTTCAAAACTGTTGCTCTCCAAACATGAAGACCGTGTGTATCGCAATATACCACGTATATTGTCGTCGCAAGCGGCAGTAATCTGTTTTGATTGTCGCACAACTAATGGCGTAATTTTACGATCCTCACTTCCACCCCATCCTATATACCGGCGTTTGAAATAGGCTGGGGCAAATGTGGTTTCGTAATATGTATCATACATAATCTTTATACCGGGTGTGAGGGACAGATTCTCGCAAACTGATACATTAAAACCCTCGAATCCCTTAGCTGGTTTTTACAGCATGCCCGGGAGGAGATTCAGCTGGCACATTCTATGTTTTTCTCATCACTCCCAGTCCAGCATGGAAGATAAGCATAACTGGTATCTAATAATTTGTACTCAAAGTTCCTGTCAAACGTCATAACAATATGATGGATGATTGCGTCTAATAAATCAACCCAATAATTATTACTACTTGCTTACATTTCTGTACCTATTTGTTGGTTGTTGTTGTGGTTTAAAAATATAGCTTCCTGTTCTCGATTCTGGCCGCCACATTCTGAACTAATTTTCAGATAGCGCTGTCACTTTCTTTTCTTTGACATAATAACAGGATAGCAAATAAACACATGTGTTTGACGTTCCTAATTTGACATAAGCTGCTTTAAATAAGAACCGAGCATAGAGCATGTTCCTTATTTTACGTTAAATAAGCAATCTAATGTCAAATTTAAGCAATATAATGCCAAATATAAACGCTGCCCGTCTTCGTTGTCATCAATGGGATTTTTGACCTAGTCATTCATAATCATTTTGTATTATACGCATTAATTTAACCATAGCTAACGAAAATATGTAAATTTTATACAGGTTTATATTTTATCGCATAGCATTCTTTCATCTGGCTCTTCAAATTGCAATATAACCCTCGTATGTCTCTACTGATTTTTACATTACCCCCGTATAGAGCAGCTGGAACATTCAATTTTTCTATCGCTCCTAGTCCAACAATGGAAACAATTACACATTTTTTTATTTTATTGTAAGAATAATATTAATGTTTAGTTTACTTTTAAATTAAACAATTCATGATGAGTTCACTGTGTACCAAGCTACGCTCTAAAGTTCTTAACGAATATTCATTTCTATAACTTTCCACATTATCATCTCACACAACCCCTTACTTATTAACAGCAACCCAGTTGACCGCTGGCTTTCACTTCATTTATCATACGCCCTGTTTGCACCCCTCACGCTGAGCCATACGTGGTTGGGCTGTGTCAAGCCGAGCGGAACGTCCTTGGGTGGCCTTGATAGTGAAAAATTTAAAAGGGTGGTACGATGTAGGTCATCTGTAGGGGTTTAGCTTATGTCATACTTAACTTTTTTAAATGTGCATACTTTTAAGAATACTTACGATACGAATTTCGCTTTGTTAAAAAAAAAAAACATTTATTTTATATTAGAATAAAAACTATTTGTACTATGTCTTTTAAAATAGCAGTGAAATAACAACGGTAGGGCACATTAATTTCACTGCAATTTTAAAAGACATAGTACAAATAGTTTTTATTCCACACAAGAAACCAAATCTTACGTTACGTTGTGACGTCACTCGGGTACAGTTACTTTTTAATATAAAAATAATGGCTGATTTAAAACCGAAAACCATGAAATTAGTTTTTTTTAAATTACGTAAAGATTCAGAAAAAAATATAAAATAAATATAGATTTTTTTTAACAAGGCGAATTGTCTGCGGCACTACTACTAGCTAAGTTTTAGCTTTTGCGTGTTTAAAGACATTTTACTATGACATAGGTACATGATAAAAAAACAACTCCAGCCCGTCATAAAAACCATCGATTTATTTACACATGGTATTTACATATTTACAGAACGACCGTACTTTACGTTACATAATTGATTAGAGTTTATATACAATAATGTAAGTTTAATCGATTTTCATGACAGATCAACATTTCCAATAAAATAAACATACGTAGTACATTCAGATATGTTAACACTAAACTCTAATATGGAGAAACATGTAACATAAATTTTCTATAAAATTTAAGTTTCAGTTACTTTTAGAGAAAAATCTTGCATCCCGCAGTTGTGGGTTGAATTCAAATGGTTTGAAAATGCACGAGATTTATTTATTCTAGACCGATGCACAGTTGGAGTTTCAAAATCAAATTCACTAGGAGAAAATAATGCTGTATCAAAATTGAAATGTTTGTGGAATTTTCAAGGATTTATTTGTCTTTTGAATGCCTGAGATAAGATATGCCTGCTTTATTGTATCAATGAAAAAAAAGGCAGGTAAACTATGTGTTAGGATTACTATGGTGTTATTTAAATATGTGTTAGGATTATGCATGTATGTAAAGAAGTAGGTATATTATTTATTTCGTTGTTATTAATTTAATTTATATCTTATCCTTGAATTGCTGTGTTGCCCCAAAAGTTTAAATTCTCACACAACATATGGGTTAGCTGGAAGAGATCTCTTTGTAGAGATAAGCTCGCCTTTGCAACAAAATTCGTAATAATTTTTCTGTATTTTTGATGCAATAAAGAATATATAAACTATTGAAGCATGAAAAATATGATTTTTACGAAGGTTTAATTAACTGTTAACTGATAGTCTAGACATTGGTGATCAAAACCAAATCAAATATAGTATAAATATGTATGGGTTAGCATAAATGAAACAATGTGAGTTAAAAACTTGTAAAGCATGGCACTTTCTTTTAAAAATCTTGGCTGTTTTGTTTATTTTTATACAGGGTGTAAAAGAAAGTACTGTGTTCCTTTAAACCACATGTTCTAATTTAATAAATAACAATTAATGATAACAAACAACTTTCGCAAAGCACAAAAATTTTAGCCCGACATAAAATTTTGCCTTGTCCATACAAAACTGCAGATCCTGGAGAGCATCCTTGTATGGAAAAGACATATTTTTTCGAGCTTAAATTTTTGTGTATTGGGACAGTTGTTTGGTACCATCAGTAGATTATGTGGTTTAAGGGAACGCAGTACTTTTTTTTACACCCTGTATTGAGTGGGCAAGACTTTTCTCTATAGAGAAGGAGAAAAGAGCAATTAATAAAAGTTAATTTCAGTCCCGTAAAACTATGAATGCTGGTCCAACTTTATTAACAAATATATATTAAAGTAAATGTTTAAAAACAATTCGGTATGATAACCTGTATCTAAGGTACCAGTTTCTATTTTTATCTGATAGATCATCTAATTGGAAGAATATTTTTATCATAATAAAAATAAATTGTTGAGTAATTAATTAATTATGATTTTTTAAAGGCATGGCAAAAACGCTATATTCCGAGCCGGAAAGTAGCATGAATAGAATTTGCTTTACACAAATAAAGTTTTGCTACCTTTTGGCTCGGAACTAGTGGTTTTGCTTTAAAAAATCATAATTGTTTAATTACTTTACAATTTATTTGTATTATGATGAAAATATTCTCCAAATTAGATGATCTATCAGATAAAAATAAGAAACTGGTACCTTAGATACAGGTTATCATACCGAATACAACTTTTTAAAATGTTTTTGTTTTATGAGTACTGTAATAAATACTGTACATTAGGCAGGTTTTAGTTTAAATATTTTAATTAAACAAATAAATTAAACAAATGAAAAACCATTTTAAAAATGGATAATCTAATAGTTACTAGCTAGTAATGATTTACTTATTTTGATGAAATCATAACATTTCTCTTTGAAAGAAATACTTGTTACTTCCTTAATCACCGGGAAACATTTATTTATTCTATTATACATAACAGTATGTATTATATAATATAATAGAAAAGGAACAAAATGTGCCCAATTTCTAGATACATTTGCTAAACCTCAGTATTTTATACGAGTTTTATTTACATAGTATTTAATTCGACCTTCTACGTATCAGTCTGCTGAGTATATTCTACTAACAACCACAGATCACCTCAACCTAGACAGAAAAAAAATAGACCCAGAATTTACGGAACATTTTTTCAAACTTTTGAACATTGAGCTAAACCTCGACGCTATTCTGCTGTTAAAATCAGCATCAGATACGAGTATATGTATTTTCATCTATTGCACTGGTTAGTCAAATAAAAAAAACGTCTAAACTGTTTCACTTTATTTACGTTTTAATGTATGAAAGACGGTATTATACAAATATATCACTAAGTAAATAAAATTTTATCTTTATAACTTTTAAAACTTAAAAATTCGCTAAATGAATATTATTTATTTTGCAGTTAATAAAAATATGCAGTACCTGAAAAGAACATACTCTTACTTTGTTTCTATCGTTCTTATCAAAACTGTAATAGCAAATCAAACTGCTTGTCTACACTGAGGTGATCTGTGGTTGTTAGTAGAATATACTCAGCAGACTGATACGTAGAAGGTCGAATTAAATACTATGTAAATAAAACTCGTATAAAATACTGAGGTTTAGCAAATGTATCTAGAAATTGGGCACATTTTGTTCCTTTTCTATTATATTATATAATACATACTGTTATGTATAATAGAATAAATAAATGTTTCCCGGTGATTAAGGAAGTAACAAGTATTTCTTTCAAAGAGAAATGTTATGATTTCATCAAAATAAGTAAATCATTACTAGCTAGTAACTATTAGATTATCCATTTTTAAAATGGTTTTTCATTTGTTTAATTTATTTGTTTAATTAAAATATTTAAACTAAAACCTGCCTAATGTACAGTATTTATTACAGTACTCATAAAACAAAAACATTTTAAAAAGTTGTATTCGGTATGATAACCTGTATCTAAGGTACCAGTTTCTTATTTTTATCTGATAGATCATCTAATTTGGAGAATATTTTCATCATAATACAAATAAATTGTAAAGTAATTAAACAATTATGATTTTTTAAAGCAAAACCACTAGTTCCGAGCCAAAAGGTAGCAAAACTTTATTTGTGTAAAGCAAATTCTATTCATGCTACTTTCCGGCTCGGAATATAGCGTTTTTGCCATGCCTTTAAAAAATCATAATTAATTAATTACTCAACAATTTATTTTTATTATGATAAAAATATTCTTCCAATTAGATGATCTATCAGATAAAAATAGAAACTGGTACCTTAGATACAGGTTATCATACCGAATTGTTTTTAAACATTTACTTTAATATATATTTGTTAATAAAGTTGGACCAGCATTCATAGTTTTACGGGACTGAAATTAACTTTTATTAATTGCTCTTTTCTCCTTCTCTATAGAGAAAAGTCTTGCCCACTCAATACAGGGTGTAAAAAAAAGTACTGCGTTCCCTTAAACCACATAATCTACTGATGGTACCAAACAACTGTCCCAATACACAAAAATTTAAGCTCGAAAAAATATGTCTTTTCCATACAAGGATGCTCTCCAGGATCTGCAGTTTTGTATGGACAAGGCAAAATTTTATGTCGGGCTAAAATTTTTGTGCTTTGCGAAAGTTGTTTGTTATCATTAATTGTTATTTATTAAATTAGAACATGTGGTTTAAAGGAACACAGTACTTTCTTTTACACCCTGTATAAAAATAAACAAAACAGCCAAGATTTTTAAAAGAAAGTGCCATGCTTTACAAGTTTTTAACTCACATTGTTTCATTTATGCTAACCCATACATATTTATACTATATTTGATTTGGTTTTGATCACCAATGTCTAGACTATCAGTTAACAGTTAATTAAACCTTCGTAAAAATCATATTTTTCATGCTTCAATAGTTTATATATTCTTTATTGCATCAAAAATACAGAAAAATTATTACGAATTTT
>JARACY010003618.1:0-31998 GCA_029255725.1 Scrobipalpa atriplicella | reverse complement strand
ACACAACATAAACACCAGCGCCACGACACAACATAAATACGCAAATAACACAACACTACACGAACGAGGTGTCGAATTTACACGTCTTGTGCTCACTCGCAAAGCTTTACCTTCATGCAGTCACGTCTGTAAGAATGTTCATACATACATACCTACATACATAAAATCACGCCTAAACTCTTACTGGGTAGGCAGAGCGTATAACATCAAGAGAAAGGCGTTTTCGCCACGTCTGACAAATAGGGCAATTTTAGATTGAAACGTGTGTTGCTATAGTCACTGAACCCGCGCATCCCTTTTCTGACTTCTGCAGACGAAGCAGCTAAAACATTCTATGTTTTAATTCGCTTCCAGTCCAACATGGCAGCAAGCTGTAAGAATATGCACTGCGTTAAAAAAAATAACAATGATGTACCTAATTTAGTTTGTTGTGTAGTGTAGGTAGAGTCGGCTATCTCTCAAAATACAACCCTAAATTTTTTAAATGCGAATTACAGGGCCATTTGGGGAGGTGAGCTCACTCTATCATCGATTATGTATGGTATTGTGACTAGAGAAGAGCAAATTCGATTAAAAAATAATGATTTTGGATTTAGATTTTTAGGCTCGTATTTATAAAGCGATCTCAAGATTGAGAGCAATATTGAGTGCGGATTTGACAGGTAATTTTGTACAGGAATGACATTTCTGATACGAACTCAAAGTCGCTGTCACTCTTGAGAGCTGTTTATAAATACGGGCCTAAAAGTAATGGGCGTAAGTACTTACCTTGTTTCAAACAAAAAATAAAACTTACACCCGAAACCTTACTACTCCAGATGTTATAGAGTAGGTACAAGACAAAACTGATCAATTCTACTGACTCCTAAATTAACAAACGCTGCTAAACTGATTTCCTCCTTGTCATTCTTTGTCTAGTGCCACTTGCAATGAGAACATGTGCCATATTAATGCCGCCACTGATTGATGCTAATGAATCGATAAATTGACCCAATTACTGTCTTGACTAGGCTGGCAAGTGGTGGCTAGGACTTGGAAACTACTATGATCGGCTTAATTTAGGAACTAGATTATATACCTCTAGGTTAGCAGTATTACTGTGGGTTGTCTTGTCTTATTATTAAACGATAAACAAGTGTTATTCGTATTGAATATTTGTCACGGCTTACTTGTTTGTACTAATTTTACTTTTTATCGGGTCTATTCGCGATAGATTTTGGTGGTAAATCATAGGAATTTACCTGGTTCCCGACGTTTCAACAATGTTTCAATTGTCGTGGTCGCGGGTAAAAAGTAAAATGAGTGTAAATAATCGTGAGTGCTTAAAAAGTTATATTACTTGTTTGTAAACGTCGAGGCACAAGCCTTGTCTCACAACAAACAAGTAAGCCGTGACAAATATTCAATATGGTTGTCTTGTCTACTCAACAGAATATACATTTCAGCTTAAATCTTAACCGTTTGTAGAAATATTATTCAGAGTGTTATTAAGTCATTGTTTCATACACTACGGAGCAAGCAGAGCGACAACAGTTTGGCTACTTTATTCCACGAAAGTTATGGCGCGACACAAAATCATCAATGTAAAATGTCCTAAGAAATAATTTCGCAATAACTCGACAGAAAAATCAATTTGATTGAACTAACTTGTCAATTGTTCAGATTCATTTCGCAGAAATTCTCACAAGACAATACTCATTTCGTAGAAATTGTCACTAGACAAAATCAACACTCACAAAATTCAGTGCAATTCCACTATGTATTCCATTGATTCCAAAGGACTAAAATTACAAATACCTTCGTCTGCTGTGAGTTCGGTTTAACGAAGCGGCTAACTCGCTCCCAGCCCGATTCTAATCTCGTTACCGAGTTGATTTTTCAACGTGCCTTTTACTGTTGCCAGTTGAAGAAATAACTAGAAAATGTTTCACATTTGGCTTGGGTGTTTAAAGGTAGGTGTAGAGTTTATTTTGTGAATTGAAGTTTTGCTTTGTAAAAATGTTTTAAGCTCTAAATATAGACAAGTTCCAAGCTTGACTGAATATTATAAAGCTACTGCTAATGCCAGGGATTTAGGTTTTTACGATTTGCTAAGACGAATGGCGGCACGGAAAGATAAAATTATACGCCTTTCTATATATTGCGTAGTACTAGGAGGAATTTTTACACGTGTGACCAAATGTTCAAAGAAGGATGTTATTTACCCGTTTTTATAAGTTTAGGACTCATCATCATCGTATGGAGAATCCAAAAATGTGTGTTATTTTTTAAAGTTTAGCACTGATAGTCTCCATTTCAAAATCACATCGGAAACAACATTATCATCAAAGTAAGTAATTTACAATGATGCCCATGCGTTATTTCCTCACTGTTATCATAAAACGGCGTGTTCATATTGCCGTATATCTCTCAAACTCACATTTATTGCCCAAATGAATGTAAAACTGACACTTTTATCGAATGTCGCACCTTTTTATTCAGATTATACATTAAAACGAATCCAATTTTGTAATTTACATGTTGTAATAACGCAATTCCGGAAATGTTGAATCATTTGATTTAGAATTTACATCTTCATGAATTTAAAAACGTGTTCTTAGATGTCGTCTTAATTTGATATGAAATATACTTAATTTCAAAGGAAAATTTCATGAAATTCTGAAATATAGTGCTCTCAGACTCGTATTTATAAAGCGATCTCAAGATTGAGCGCAATATTAAGTATGGCTTTGACAGGCTGTTTTGTACTGAAATGACATTTCTGATACGAACTCAAACTCGCTGTCACTCTTGAGTGCTGATTATAAATACGGGCCTTATAATTTTCAAGTTGCTAAAAACATCTGAAATCCCGTTGACAAATACTGTTTGGCATAAAACCACTTACTGACACTGGGTAAATTTTTAGAAAAATTGAAATTAATAGTCAGGTCCGAACAAGTGTCAATTATTTCATTGTGTATTTAAACTATGTAGAGTAGTAAGTAAGTAGTTACCATAATTGATTAAAACTTTTGTGGAAGTAAATAATGGATCAAGAAAATACATTATTTTGTATACGTACTATAAATATTTTAACTTTTTATGATAAAACATTCCCACAAATTGAAAACATAATACAGAGATGTCTGGAATTTATAAAAGTAACAAGCTTACGTCTCGTAGCTCTACCGAGTAAAAAGCTTCCCATGAAAACTCACTTAAAAAATAAAATAAGTCTCTAATTGCAGGAACTGAGAAGAAGAAAAATGAAGAGATATGAATGGAAATCATGTTTGCTCTGTCTGACTTGTTTAGTGCATGTCTGTAGCTGTAAGCGTTTTTTAAAATTTCTATTCTGGAAACCTTTTAGACGAACATAGGTTGAAATATTAGATTTAGTGTAGGTAATTTTATAAACTAAACTAAACTACTTATATAGTGGTTAATTTATAGATATCGCGGTTACCTTTGGTTTAAATTGGAATTGAGAGTAAAACAAAAAAAAAGATTTCGTAGCGAGATGCCCACTATCGCGCTTAGTCAACTTTTCAATATTTTCATACAAATTATAGCACTATGCCCACTTTTCCAAATCTCCAGACAAAAGATCGCAAAATGACGAAAATAGCGGAAAGCCCATTATTGCCATTCTTAATATTCTCTAGTCGCAGCATGCCCACTTTTTACATCGTTAGTAGTTTGAATATGTAATATGCCCACAATTTGTACAGTCAACAACACAAAATTTTCTTGGTATTTATTTTATTTATTTTTCTGGCGTAATGTAATCTTAAATTAATCTAATTTGTGAAAATATAACAGAAAGTCTTAAATTATTTTGTGAACAGTGTGACAACGCCCACCACGCCATAATGACCAGGAACCATGTTGAAAGTAAAGTGATTTATTTAGAGACCACATAACTTGTTTTCCTGACTTTGTTCGCTACAATAATGCTATGTCGTAATTTCTTGTATATTCTAATTTTAAATAAATATTTAATATATTAATAACTCGTCACGAAAAAAAGTAAAATCAAAACCAAAGTCCGGCATTAGTTAAATAAGTAGAACTCTACAAAACATCAACAGTTGAATATACTTAAAAAATTGTGGGGATATGGCGCCGCCCAATATGTACCCTACCAAATACCTTTTATTCAAATATCATTAATTAAAATATCTTTGATTCAAATATCTATTATCATTATCACTATATTTTTGACTCAAATATAATATAATAATATATTTTTATCTTAAATGCATTTGACATTTGATATTATTTTATTCAATTATCGTTGATTCAAATATAATTTGAATTTAAATAGCATCATTAAATATGTATCATTAAGTGCTAAGAAGTCCAGAGAACTCACGTAAATCACTTTACTTTCAACATGGTTCCTGGTCATTATGGCGTGGTGGGCGTTGTCACACTGTTCACAAAATAATTTAAGACTTTCTGTTATATTTTCACAAATTAGATTAATTTAAGATTACATTACGCCAGAAAAATAAATAAAATAAATACCAAGAAAATTTTGTGTTGTTGACTGTACAAATTGTGGGCATATTACATATTCAAACTACTAACGATGTAAAAAGTGGGCATGCTGCGACAGAGAATATTAAGAATGGCAATAATGGGCTTTCCGCTATTTTCGTCATTTTGCGATCTTTTGTCTGGAGATTTGGAAAGTGGGCATAGTGCTATAATTTGTATGAAAATATTGAAAAGTTGACTAAGCGCGATAGTGGGCATCTCGCTACGAAATCTTTTTTTTTGTTTTACTCTCAATTCCAATTTAAACCAAAGGTAACCGCGATATCTATAAATTAACCACTATATAAGTAGTTTAGTTTAGTTTATAAAATTACCTACACTAAATCTAATATTTCAACCTATGTTCGTCTAAAAGGTTTCCAGAATAGAAATTTTAAAAAACGCTTACAGCTACAGACATGCACTAAACAAGTCAGACAGAGCAAACATGATTTCCATTCATATCTCTTCATTTTTCTTCTTCTCAGTTCCTGCAATTAGAGACTTATTTTATTTTTTAAGTGAGTTTTCATGGGAAGCTTTTTACTCGGTAGAGCTACGAGACGTAAGCTTGTTACTTTTATAAATTCCAGACATCTCTGTATTATGTTTTCAATTTGTGGGAATGTTTTATCATAAAAAAGTTAAAATATTTATAGTACGTATACAAAATAATGTATTTTCTTGATCCATTATTTACTTCCACAAAAGTTTTAATCAATTATGGTAACTACTTACTTACTACTCTACATAGTTTAAATACACAATGAAATAATTGACACTTGTTCGGACCTGACTATTAATTTCAATTTTTCTAAAAATTTACCCAGTGTCAGTAAGTGGTTTTATGCCAAACAGTATTTGTCAACGGGATTTCAGATGTTTTTAGCAACTTGAAAATTATAAGGCCCGTATTTATAATCAGCACTCAAGAGTGACAGCGAGTTTGAGTTCGTATCAGAAATGTCATTTCAGTACAAAACAGCCTGTCAAAGCCATACTTAATATTGCGCTCAATCTTGAGATCGCTTTATAAATACGAGTCTGAGAGCACTATATTTCAGAATTTCATGAAATTTTCCTTTGAAATTAAGTATATTTCATATCAAATTAAGACGACATCTAAGAACACGTTTTTAAATTCATGAAGATGTAAATTCTAAATCAAATGATTCAACATTTCCGGAATTGCGTTATTACAACATGTAAATTACAAAATTGGATTCGTTTTAATGTATAATCTGAATAAAAAGGTGCGACATTCGATAAAAGTGTCAGTTTTACATTCATTTGGGCAATAAATGTGAGTTTGAGAGATATACGGCAATATGAACACGCCGTTTTATGATAACAGTGAGGAAATAACGCATGGGCATCATTGTAAATTACTTACTTTGATGATAATGTTGTTTCCGATGTGATTTTGAAATGGAGACTATCAGTGCTAAACTTTAAAAAATAACACACATTTTTGGATTCTCCATACGATGATGATGAGTCCTAAACTTATAAAAACGGGTAAATAACATCCTTCTTTGAACATTTGGTCACACGTGTAAAAATTCCTCCTAGTACTACGCAATATATAGAAAGGCGTATAATTTTATCTTTCCGTGCCGCCATTCGTCTTAGCAAATCGTAAAAACCTAAATCCCTGGCATTAGCAGTAGCTTGTATAATATTCAGTCAAGCTTGGAACTTGTCTATATTTAGAGCTTAAAACATTTTTACAAAGCAAAACTTCAATTCACAAAATAAACTCTACACCTACCTTTAAACACCCAAGCCAAATGTGAAACATTTTCTAGTTATTTCTTCAACTGGCAACAGTAAAAGGCACGTTGAAAAATCAACTCGGTAACGAGATTAGAATCGGGCTGGGAGCGAGTTAGCCGCTTCGTTAAACCGAACTCACAGCAGACGAAGGTATTTGTAATTTTAGTCCTTTGGAATCAATGGAATACATAGTGGAATTGCACTGAATTTTGTGAGTGTTGATTTTGTCTAGTGACAATTTCTACGAAATGAGTATTGTCTTGTGAGAATTTCTGCGAAATGAATCTGAACAATTGACAAGTTAGTTCAATCAAATTGATTTTTCTGTCGAGTTATTGCGAAATTATTTCTTAGGACATTTTACATTGATGATTTTGTGTCGCGCCATAACTTTCGTGGAATAAAGTAGCCAAACTGTTGTCGCTCTGCTTGCTCCGTAGTGTATGAAACAATGACTTAATAACACTCTGAATAATATTTCTACAAACGGTTAAGATTTAAGCTGAAATGTATATTCTGTTGAGTAGACAAGACAACCATATTGAATATTTGTCACGGCTTACTTGTTTGTTGTGAGACAAGGCTTGTGCCTCGACGTTTACAAACAAGTAATATAACTTTTTAAGCACTCACGATTATTTACACTCATTTTACTTTTTACCCGCGACCACGACAATTGAAACATTGTTGAAACGTCGGGAACCAGGTAAATTCCTATGATTTACCACCAAAATCTATCGCGAATAGACCCGATAAAAAGTAAAATTAGTACAAACAAGTAAGCCGTGACAAATATTCAATACGAATAACACTTGTTTATCGTTTAATAATAAGACAAGACAACCCACAGTAATACTGCTAACCTAGAGGTATATAATCTAGTTCCTAAATTAAGCCGATCATAGTAGTTTCCAAGTCCTAGCCACCACTTGCCAGCCTAGTCAAGACAGTAATTGGGTCAATTTATCGATTCATTAGCATCAATCAGTGGCGGCATTAATATGGCACATGTTCTCATTGCAAGTGGCACTAGACAAAGAATGACAAGGAGGAAATCAGTTTAGCAGCGTTTGTTAATTTAGGAGTCAGTAGAATTGATCAGTTTTGTCTTGTACCTACTCTATAACATCTGGAGTAGTAAGGTTTCGGGTGTAAGTTTTATTTTTTGTTTGAAACAAGGTAAGTACTTACGCCCATTACTTTTAGGCCCGTATTTATAAACAGCTCTCAAGAGTGACAGCGACTTTGAGTTCGTATCAGAAATGTCATTCCTGTACAAAATTACCTGTCAAATCCGCACTCAATATTGCTCTCAATCTTGAGATCGCTTTATAAATACGAGCCTAAAAATCTAAATCCAAAATCATTATTTTTTAATCGAATTTGCTCTTCTCTAGTCACAATACCATACATAATCGATGATAGAGTGAGCTCACCTCCCCAAATGGCCCTGTAATTCGCATTTAAAAAATTTAGGGTTGTATTTTGAGAGATAGCCGACTCTACCTACACTACACAACAAACTAAATTAGGTACATCATTGTTATTTTTTTTAACGCAGTGCATATTCTTACAGCTTGCTGCCATGTTGGACTGGAAGCGAATTAAAACATAGAATGTTTTAGCTGCTTCGTCTGCAGAAGTCAGAAAAGGGATGCGCGGGTTCAGTGACTATAGCAACACACGTTTCAATCTAAAATTGCCCTATTTGTCAGACGTGGCGAAAACGCCTTTCTCTTGATGTTATACGCTCTGCCTACCCAGTAAGAGTTTAGGCGTGATTTTATGTATGTAGGTATGTATGTATGAACATTCTTACAGACGTGACTGCATGAAGGTAAAGCTTTGCGAGTGAGCACAAGACGTGTAAATTCGACACCTCGTTCGTGTAGTGTTGTGTTATTTGCGTATTTATGTTGTGTCGTGGCGCTGGTGTTTATGTTGTGGTGTATTTATGTTGTAGTGTATTTATGTTGTCGGCGAGTAAGCTACACCCGCGTGGGCAGGTGCTAATGTACTGTCGCAAGGACATATCCTGTGACTTAAATCTTTGGGAATAATTGAATTCGGAGAAATGTTTGCAGATTATAATGTTGAGGTGCTTTGTCGCCCGTTCACAGAATTTGCAAAAGTGTGAAGCAGAAGGTATGGGAAATTGTGTACTAACTCCCCAAAGCTAAAGTGAAAATTTGTATCAAATAGATAATAGATGATAATAGCGATAAGTTTCAATTCTAATCGTATTATTTTATGGTAATAAAATAAAGAAGACTATCAATTTACTTTTAAATCGTCTTAATAGTAACACACTACGAAAAAAATTACTCTTTACATTTTTGTTGTCAGTGTTCGAAAATACGATAATTTGGGGAGTCGCGAATCACTTTTCCTGCCAACTGTACCCGCGCACACGCAGGTAACCTAACTTTACGAGCTCCCCATAAAGTACAGTCGGCTACAAATAGAATAACCGCGACACGTCGGTAAACGGTACGCCTAATTACTGCGAAAATACATAAACGTTGGTATTAGACTAATTATTTTACTGTTATCTGGTGGAGGGTAGACCACACACTGAGGTGTTGTAAGTTGTAAGCAATAAGGTTTGATTTTATCAGGCAATTAACTGATAGTTTAAGTTTAAGTACTATCTATATCTTAAGCCAGTCATGTCTGAAACTGAATTCAACTAGTGCCCCAGATAGAAACCTGTATCTGAAATAACTTGTGCTCTTCTTTCACACTAAAATATTTCCAAATTCGTAACTTTCATACATACATACATATATTCACGCCTTTATCCCTAATGGGGTAGGCAGAGCGTAAACGATCGAATCAAAGGTCGTCCCGCCATGTCTGAAAAGTTTTGAGGGTTATTCCAGATAGATCTGTATATTGCTATATAGTGAAAGGTTGTCAGCCCATCGCCTAAATTACAATACTGAAACCTTCGTATCCCTTAGCTGATTTTTACAGCATGCCCGGGAGGAGATGCAGCTGGCACATTCTATGTTTTTCTATCACTCCCAGTCCAGCATGGAAGTCTTTTAATTATTCTTTCGTAACTTTCGGATCTAGTTTTACTAGTATAGTAATCAATTCTATTAATTTGCAAATTAAACAGTACCCATTTCAACTATCATGCTCTGTAGTATCTTTGTTTGGTAATAGGCACGCCAGTAACTATCAGTTGAATGATTTGAGTTTCCATTGATTGACTCTCACCACAAGCCACAGTGGTCAGAGTACCATTCAACTATTGCATTGTAGTGCGGTCAGCTGGTGCATGGAATATCTCTCCTCTATGTCCTATAATATATCCTATCCTATTTATATTACAAAATTAAAGTTTGTATTAATGTTTGGTGATTGTTTTTGCCACGGGAAAATACTTCCCTATGACACTGACATTATCACTAATTTAACTAGGTACCTGATTCCGTGTATATCCCGTACCAAATTGCATAATTATAATCAGACAACTTTACACAAGTGACATAAATTGAATATCTTTGACAGACTATTGTTATGAATGATTTACTCTCTTTTCAATAAAATCTTTATTGAAATAAAGTGACAGCACAAAATGATTAGCCTATAAATGTGTAAGCCTGAATCGACTCTATTGTCTCAATATTGTCTAGGTAAGGTTCTCATTATGGCAATATCTAGCTTTATCTATGTTAGAGCTGTCTGATTCTGACTATGATAAAACGATGTGATTACAGAACTATGTGATTCAGAGTAAAATTATTCCTGCTATTGTCTTATTATTTCAATGGGAATTTGTAAACTAAGTTTTAAGTGAAACACAATACTGGCCAAGTATAGGTAGTTTCTGATTATAAAGTTAGAAATCACAGAACACAGGCCCGTATTTATAAAGCGATCTCAAGAGTGAGAGCAATATTAAGTATGGATTTGACAGGTGATTTTGTACTGGAATGACGTTTCTGATACGAACTCAAACTCGCTGTCACTCTTGAGAGCTGATTATTAATACGGGCCATATAGTCAGTCACTCAGTTTTAGATTGTATTAGCTTTCCGCCTTTCTAAATTAGTATTTCGTCGGAATGAAATATTTTCCCGCAGTGAAAATCCATGTCTTATTCCAGGGCTAAATCTACATGGTGTGCAAAGATTCACTCAGATCCGTCCAGACCCAAACATCAAAACTTGCGCATTTATAATACTTATTAAGTGAGATATAGAATATACCGTCAACTAAATCTTCAATAAATCAATCAATAATCTAACAAGAGTTCGTATATTACTTCACAAATATGCAATTATGAAGATCATAGGTGGGTGTTAATAGAAGGTAAGATTGTTCATATTAAGTAACACCTCACTAAGTTAAGTGGTACCAAAGCTGTCTATCAAGATATCAGCTATCTACGCATCTTGGAGAAAACTCTCTTTATAATATGAACGTATAAGATGGTATAAGCGAACATCGTTTACCTGCGATTATAGAAAAATAAGATGTGTTAATCCTATCTTTATAATCTAAGTTAATAATGGTTAAATGGTAGTTAAGAATATAACAGGTAGTGACAGAGAATCACGGGAGAGGTCTATCTAAGGAAACCATGTTGAGTGTGTATCTTAAGAAGTTAGCTAGAGTTTGGTAGGTAACAAACAATGCCATGAGTACATAACTTCCATACTGGACTAGGAGCGATTAAAAACATACAATTTACCATCTCCTTCTCTGCTAAGGCATCTGTAGAGGGATGCACGGGTTTTGCTTTTGATGCATCGTAATTCTGGCGATAAGCTGACATTGCTATCGATTCGTCGAGGGCACGACTTCACTAAATCTTGACTTAAAAATATTAACATCCTTTTCTGTTCTTTCATAATAGAGTATTACTTAGTTGAGTCGTGATTTTTACGACCACGAAATGCTACCATTCTTTGCTTGCCCGTTATGAGAGAAGCCAGGAGGTTTAGTTACAGACTAAGCAAAAATAGGATTTATGACGTTATGGTATGAATGATTCCTTCAAAATCCGTCACATATCTCGTTTCCTATGATCTTGGGTATAATACGGTGATCATTTACAACACGGCCGACAATCAATCGCGATACGAGAGAAGTGCATTATATTATACACGTCATTATGCGTTACACAATAATAACCGCTTTGGATATTGTATAGGGATATATAGATATTGTATAGGGATATTAAGTTATCTGTCGGAGAGATTTCTGGGAGTAAAGGTGTGCTTAATGGACCTTAAATGTTACTATTGTTTTTTTTTTATTACATATACACAAAAATTGTTTAGCTTTTAGCAAAGTTAGTTATAGCATGGAGGTCGGAGGAATAGGTATAATATACTAAGGCTACTTTTCAAAAAAAAAAAACTCCAAACCCTTGTCACTTTTACTGAGGTCATACTTATTTTTATATATGGTACTATATCCATGACTTTCTAGACACCCTGTTATGATTAACAATAATCATAATAACAAGGCTCCAGTTTGAATACGCCTTTACAATATTCCACAGTCTAAATTTGTTATGAATCAGTTCATAGATTTCATACCTGAATCGCTATCACAAATCACCAGTCCATTGTGGCTGAGCCCTAATGTTGCAGTCAAAGCAATAATTCTGACACTTTCTCCGTTGCCCGCGCGACCTCTTAACTATCGGTCATTATTTACAATGCCTGGTAAGAATCGCTTCATAAGACTTGATTATTATACAGGATCGTATTTTAACAAAGTCACAAAGTATTTCAAAATTTCAAATATACCTACAGTTTACCTAATATTTATTCTGCAAAATCATCCGATCTTTCGTCAAAAGATTTTATGGATTGGGAATAACAAAAACAAATCAAAATCTTCGGTCCTTTTTACCCCGGTAAAAAGCAACTATACTGGTAAATTCTATGTTTTTCCTACATTGGTAAACCTCAGCGGGTCCGTTTACTGGCTATTACAGAATGTTCGGCCAACCTAAGCTAAACAGCTAGCTGTGCTATTAGACGGTTTAAAAACTCTAAAACCAGGGTTCGTCGGGTCGAACGATTTGAAACCCACACGACAAAAAGAAAGACAGAATGTTCGAGAAGTGAAGAATCTGGAAAATTCAATGTTTTTTCATTGCTCATATTTTAAACCAGTAAAGAAAAAATATTTTTAACACCCTATATAAGTGTTCTAACCGCGCGATATGCCTCCAGGAGGCAGTGATTATAATTTGCCCGTAGATAGATTTGTTCGTAATGAATTGTAAGTTATTGTAGTATCGTGGGTCTTAATGGCTCACTTAACTCACAATTTAGGGCGTGAGTATGAATCACTGCTTGTTATGTATGCTTTGTAATAAATAAAGGGTTTAGTGCAAAGTCCGCCTAAGAACTAGAAAACACCGCCTTTTCTTGCGTTTTGATAAGATAAGATGAAAAATTACTGGAATACTTATGATGATTTTTATCGAGATACCTATTTAAAATGCATTGTCTCATTGTAAGTCCAAAACATTAATTTGCAGTAAAAAATAAAGATGCAGGGGTCGGTGCATCACACTGCAACTGCACTGTTTAAACTCTTCAGAAATTAAATTGTTGTTACCTCTACAGGTTCTCTAATTTTTTTATCCCTACGGAGGTCCGGACTATAATTTTGCATTATTCAAGTTTAAGTACTTAGTAAAAAAAATATTTTTGTGAATTTATTTTACAAATAAAAAATTGTATCCTGTTTTCCCACAATTTTCTTGAAGTAGGTATGATTCTTATCACGCAGTCGTTTGCTACCATCTGCCACTTCTCTTAGCATATCGGGGAGGATAACGATTATTACAGCTGTGGCTATTCCCACCAAAGTTGCAGCTAGATAAGAGACACAGGAGTTAGTTTGGGAAACCCTATTGTATTGTATCTCACCAATTTGTTCCCACACATAGAAAAATTATTTAAAATCAATGTGGTTTAGCAATATTATAAAAGAACACTACAGATTTTCTTTTAGCAACTTTACCCGTGACTTGATGCAGAAAAAGATACAATCCCGTGATAAAAACTAAAGCAGAACGCTTCGCAAAATAATTATGATTACGTATCTCCTGTATTAACAACCTACTATAGACAGATTTAAACATTGTTTTAACAGTAAATTGAAAGCTAACTAAATAATCCTGATATAATATAACCTTTACATTGGTTTGCTCTTACTTGTGCTTTTACCACAGGAAAATCCTCATTTCATATACACGTGTGAAATTGCGGGTACAAAACTTTGTTTAGTCTAACTCTTTTGCTCCGAAATTTAAGATAAATCATATAAATTAGCCAGACCGCAATTTACCCAGCTCCCGCAGATAAGATTCACAGGAGAATTACTTCAACCAAACATACCCTACCTTTTGTGTCCGTTTAATTCCTTCACACAATGGTTGCCAGGTGCCTCACGACTACACCACTCACCTGAAACAAAAGAGAACAAATTAAATGAGGGTTTGTTTGCTAATTTGATATTGGACTAGATAATACTTGTTGTGAGCAACTAAACATTTGTGTTGTATTTGTATTATGGAAATAGGTCAAGAGAAAAAGCTTCATTTTATACAAGGCTTCCACGGCTAAAAATCTTCAAGAATAGCAGCAGTGATAGATATTATTAAACTAATTCTTATCGTTCTATATTCTTAAAATTGCAATATAAATACGATCGTCTAACGTGTGTGGCCTCCCAAAATAAATTCGTTGAAGATAAACTCATAAACGTTGTAATTGAGTTCATGTCGTAAAACACAAAATAAAACAATATAAAACACAAGAGAGCTGAATACCAGCGGTTTTTCTTCGAAAGCTGAAATTCATATTGTAGTAAAGAGTTTTGAACAATGAGCATTAGAAAGAATAAAAGACGCTTATTTCATGCTGCACTAACACTTATGTGCTTACTGCGCTAAGCACTTTATAAAAGCATCATTGAGTGGTACAAAATAAAGAATAAGTACATAATAAAGTATAGTATGCATTTTTAGGTCTGCGAAAAAAAATTACGAAAATTAAGTTAATTTTCGGAAAATTGAGATGTTGGTACGTGAAGATTTTCACATATTTGCAGTGTTATTTTTTTTTATTGAAATAGGTTTGATCTTGACTCCAGTCTAGGTCAGGGGCCACAGAGACGGAGTCGACGATGGAGCGAGCTATACTAGAACATGCCTCTTCACTCTATCTTTGAAGTTTTGGTGTTGTTAGTGCGTTGTACGATATTTTGCTGAACTGAAATCCTCGCAATGAAAACCGTAACTTCATTCTCATTTCGTTTGTAAACCAAGTTCATTATTGTAACAGAAAATGTTATTTGCTTTATGTTGATGTCATTCCGCTTTTGTATTCATTGGTTAACGTTGTTTTTTCCTCGTTAGTATATTTTTTGCTTTATTTTACACAAAAAAAGACAAGTAGGTAGTTTTATTGTACATTAAGGCCCGTATTTATAATCAGCTCTCAAGAGTGACAGCGAGTTTGAGTCCGTATCAGAAATGTCATTCAGTACAAAACGACCTGTCAAATCCATACTTAATATTGCTCTCAATCTTGAGATCGCTTTATAAATACGAGCCTAAGAAATGATTTTTCTTGGCGTAGGTTTTCTTTCGACTCATTAAATTGAGAAAAATAAAACTTATATCACGAGAAGGTTCATAACCCGGAACTAATTTAGGATACTGCTACGTTAGCAGCGGGATAATTACAATTTTTTCACGGGATATATCATCAAGTCGCGGATAAAACCACGGTTCCAAAAGCTAGTCTATCTTCTGACCTACTAGCATATTATCATTATTAGTAGCCGTTCTATCAATAAACAAAATTAGTTCTGCAGGAAGGCGCCACCTCCCATCATTAAACACCCATACATTTACATACATTTTGCAAATATTTCAATTTAATCTGCATATTACATGCTACGGTACAAGTGCATAAATAGTGTATTTCATATCCTCTCAATTTACCTACTGGCCGGTGTATAAATAATGTTAATATTGCCTAATAAACGTCCATGTTACTAGATTGATGCTGAAATCAATTCGCTAGAAACACTGAGTCGGAAATATAGGGTCTAAGAACCTATGCTACTTTACACCGCGTGTTCAAAGTAAGCTGGTTTTTAGGGGGAAAATTTTAATTTGCAGCGACCTCCAGTGGTCGTTTTGGAAATCACTGAACTGACTTCGTACGCAGGTTGGTCGCTGCAAGGAAAATCTATGTTGGTGGGGCTACAGTGACTCCGAACAGTGCCTTTGTGGTGCTGTCCCAAGGAGCATGACTCACCTCCTGAATTGCCCAGTGTGGCCCGACACCTGCACGCTAGATGATCTCTTGGCAGCCACTCCAAACGCAACCTTTTGGTCTGAGAAAATTTGATTCGCCGCGACATGATAGGAAGAAGAAGTGGGAAAATCTCAGCATCAAACAAAACTTGACCTCCATACCATACCACAAATCAAACGCGTGGGACGTACCTACGTACCTTTTTGTAACGTATTAGACATGCTTAGATTACGCTACGTTACCTACTACATATATGTTTTTTTTATTATTACGTAGCTAACAAAGTCATAAACACGAGGGAAAATTCGGATTGCTACAGAATTTTGGTTCTTAATCTGTTTTACCCTTTATAATATTAGTAATCGTAAAATATCATGCTACAACTAACTACACGACTTACAACGAACGTTAGAATTTCTTACTAGAAATTACATTTAATGTTCTAAAGCCTATTTCCAAGCACTCCGAGTTTATAAAGGTTAAGCTGCTACGCAATGAATTCGAAAAGGGACTCTCCCATAGGTCTAAATATGAAAAAAAAAAATTGGGCCTCTCAATCCTCCCATACTAAATTATTCCAGCTGCTGACACAATTTGTATGGGAGGGAAATTTTTTTCATACTTCAACCTATATTACTTGGGGAAAGTTGTTCAGTTTTATGGGTTCGTTCACACCGGTCAGTAAATTTTTCTACTCCCTGTAGAGTAGTTGACGGCAAATGTCACAAACGTCATAGAAATGCTCATACTGCCAGCACCATGTGATTGGTATCGTACAGATCGGCTGTCGAGCAGAGAAAGCCGCCCACCAGTGCTAGTCAACGTCGGCCTTGACGGATCACTTCCGACAGACAGACAGACCGACAGATTTATAGAGTATGTTGATGGGTGTGTTGCGGTCAAGTCGTGGAATTCGGTTTTTGTTGAAATTGATTAGGAATTTGATAGAATTCAAATTATATCTGAGTCATCTATGGTTGTAGTTCTAGTGTAGGTGTTTAGGTAAGTAGGCATAATTGTTATTTTACCGGTTTAGACACAAAAGAATTTGAACATAAAATGACTAAAATTAAATTTTTTTATACGACTGAGAGAGAGCAATAGTAACGTTGGTAATACTAATAATTTATAGTACCGAGTTATTTAAGTAATTAACCATAAATCAACAAAAAGAAACCCTACAATGCTCATAGAAATGCTAGCATTAAATTGTATTGGGTTCATTCAGGAAAATGCAAACTTTCAACTTTTACTACAACGAGAGTTGTTGATTGATATACGCCGATATGGTAATGAGCTCATGCGACAAATTCGTGGGAAAAATGTAACAAACAGCTCCCAGTTCGATAAGATTGTATTTATTGACAGTGCTGATTGGCCATCAAGTAGGTATAGACGCCATGCAATCATTCCGGGAAGCAAAGATTGCTTATTATTATTAAATACTTGTTCGTAGAAAGAATTACATCGAATTTATGTGGACTTTGGTAATTTCAATCGCTCCAGAATGAGCTACGCCTGCGATTGAATTGACGCTATCGTATCGCAGTATCGAATAGTGCGAGCTCGCCCAAAAGCCTCATTCACAGATAGTGCGTAATCAAGCGAAATACAACAAGCTACTAGGGCTGGGTGGTCACAAGCCAAGCATCTCACCACTGTAAAGAGTGATCCCTTATTTGGTGGTGGGATAGGATCTACCTTCTAGTGATCGACTCCGGGCAACGGCAACACAGGCTTGCCTATGAATACGTCCGGCTGAGCGTAGGCTCCGTAAGGGGAGGACCGCCTGGCTTGCGATGCGACCATGCCTTTAAGCATGCTGCGGTGGTTGCTACCAATTAAAATGGATCATTGGCCAAGAAAATTCTTCCACTGGTATTATAACGACGAGTTTTGTCGATGATTGAAAACATCAAAACAAAGAAAAAATCCTTTAGTAGAGAGAATATACTCCACAAATAATGCTTAAAATCTAATTGCTTACCGCCTACGTATAAAGCCAACATTTGGCCAGACTCGACTACAAAGGCTGCGTTCACTGATAATTATTATAATCTGATACATGCTATTACACGATCGCAGCGATACCGACTAATTACTACGTGAAACCTGTTCCCGGTAGAGTTGGGATAGGAACATAACAGGTACGTGATATGTAACAGATACCGTAAATATTGTGTCGGTAAATCAATAAAAAATGCAATGTGATATCATTTGTTCAGTTGGTATAATATTTTGTGTTTTATACGAAAACTAATCACCATTTAGGCAAATATAAAATAATCATTTTTGAAACAATAAAAATATTAACCTATGTAAAGTAATTAATGGAAATCATGTTCAGAAATAAAACAGCTATGGATTATTTAAAAGTGCCATTAAACTTTTGACTTAAAATACATAGCAGTCGCTTAACTTCTCTTCTTATATAAATCAAACACTTATAGAATGCAGACATATTTATAGTTTTCACAAAACTTTTACTGAATAACAGCTATTTCTAATCTAGTATTTCACACCTAATAACAGTAACAACTCAAAATACTAGTTAGTATAGTCAGCGAACCGTTAAACATCTTGTAATCGGTGTTCTATCCTCAGGCGTTTGTTAATTGAAATGCAATACACACGTACCACAGATAACGTAATTTAATGCAATACAGATATACCTAAGCAAGTAGATATAGTGTATGTGTGTTTGGTATGAAGGGAATTTGAGATTCAGTGGGCTGGATGGGGATGAATTTTGCATCGTGGTTTGGTTGAGTTGCGCTGAGTTATTATGTAATGAGTCTGTGATACCTAGGCCGGTATTTATAATCAGCTCTCAAGAGTGACAGCGAGTTTGAGTTTGTATCAGAAATGTCATTTTAGTACAAAACGGCCTGTCAAATCCATACTTAATATTGATCTCACTCTTGAGATCGCTTTATAAATACGGACCCTAGATTACCCAGGGCAATATCAAATGCATCATCATCAACATCCTTGCGTTACCAACCCTGCAATAATAGAGCGTTGTAAGCAGATATACAGTCGTCGGTCATACTATTACATTATAAAAACACGCACACAACAGTTAAAAAAACAAAACATTATCACGTTGAATTATTGTAAAATTTGAAACGCCACGTAAATGCCTACGGCGTAGCGCTCGCTCGTAGCATTTTTTCTGCTACGAAATCTACGAAGTTTCATTGTAAAGTGAGAACGTATGTTAAAAATTTGTGCATAGGTACTTAGAACTTAAACAGGGTAATATATACGATTAACTGACAGAAACAAACAATTTTTTACGGTGTGTATAGAAATAATACCCACTTCATTTATTAAGTGTCATAAATATTTCGACGTATGATCTTTGGGACCTTTTGTACGAGTAAGTACTTCATATTTGTCATATTTAATAGATAAAATTTGTTTTACAAAGGTGTACTTCTTCTTCTTAGCGAGTGGATTTTCGAGTCGAACAACGACCCGATAAACCCTGGTGTCAGAGTTTTCAAACCACCTAGTAGCACAGCTATAGGCCTCGGACATGGTTTCAGTAACGACCACTATCAAAGACAGCGACCGGGACCGACGGCTTAACGTGCCCTCCGAAGCACGGAATCTTATTTCTTTTCGGACAATCAGGTGATTCAGTCTGCAATGTCCTAACCAAACTGGGGAAAACCTCACAAAGTGATAAATTGACAAATATCAACTTTGTGTTCCCCCCTGGGAATCGAACCCAGGACCTCCGGATCGTAAGCCCACGGCTTAGACCACTAGACCACAAAGGTGTACTGTACAAACATGTTAGGATCTTACATTTCAAAGTAAAGCATGAAATCAAAAGTCAAGAATCGTTTAACGGTTTACGTTTTATTCTTTGAATAAAAAAAAAAACGAAAAGCAAGCACTTCGGAAATGACATCACATCTTTTATACCGTCATTACAGATGTTTTTAAGTGAGAGGACACGACAAAACGCATTTGGGGAATCCACAATGTACGCTTGAGCGCACAACTCGCGCGGATTTTCACAAAGAGGTTTGAAAATCTTGCTCTTTGGAGAAGTAATGAAATTATGGGTGTTTTTTTTTTGTGGGAGCAGATTTTTTTCTTTGGGTCGACTCGTTGCTTTTTTTCTGATGTTATTTGGATTGATTTTATTATTTTACCGCAAACAATAAGATACAGTATATCAATAAATTATGTCGGTAGCTTACGATCTGCGAAGCAGGTTAAACTATAAACACAACATAAATCATAGCCCAGTAAGCGCAGGGTTGTGGGTAGCAGGCAGCTGTCGTCACTCATAAATGCATTATTATGCCACAGGGTGGGCGACAGACTTTTGTGAAAGTGACCTAATGCATAATGCACAAATAAGTAGGTAATGAACAAAATTAGGTAAGCAGCCGAGCTATGTACATAAAAAACAGGAGATAACTGTTTATTTTGGAAATAAAATAGCACTTTAATTGCAAAAATACAAATAAAAATATAAAAAGTGTAGCGATATCATTTAATGGCTTGAATTCTTTCTGGAAAGAAAGACTAGTCATAATAGTATAGTTGTAAAATTATATGTAAGATGTCGCTAGTGTCCACTCAAAGACGCTCTCAAGAACAGATCAACAATTTCACCGCTCAGGAGGAGAACCGTAGTGGCCTATTTGGTTATGGCGTTGGGACGGTTTTCCAAAGACGCAGGTTCAAATCCTGTCCTGTTGATTTGTTGTTTAACATATTTAGGAGATAACTGTTTCTTTTATCAAATGCGACACAAGTTCAAAATCATATTTTGGTAACGCAATGAGCTTTTATTTATCCGTAAGTGAAATTCCATATGCTTACATGCTTTTTGCAGATCGACTCTATCACATGATGCATGAAAAACGTAAGAAAGAAGCTTTGAATTTTTGCAATACAAATACTAGAGCCATCTCACGTGCGCAATGTCGACCGTTTATTGACGTCTCTTTGAAGTAATATAATTAGGCGTGTTGACTGGGTGGCTAAAAAAATTCAAAACGTTTATACCTTAAAACATAAAACTGATGGCTAAAATACTGTAGATCTCATTCATCATTTAATGAACAAATGCATATTTCGATTTAATAATCAAGTTAAAAATATAGAAGTTATGAATTTGAGTAGTCAATATTTACAAGCCAGTGACGTCATAAGCCTGTATTTTAATACAAAAATCGTTTTTGACATTTCAAAAAAGTTGCTGATTTGACTAGTAGTCAAAAAGCGTATTCCATTTTCTACTTTGTACCCTGTATAAAAATTTAATCCTGTATTTGCTATAAGTAAATCATCATGATACCTAATAAATCATACCCATTCTTGACAATGTGGGTTAATTCAATACAGTTAACGCTCATAAGCGTAATTTATAAGGATTTTCGAATTGCTTCTTTTGGCAAAACTAAGTGGCACATTCTCTGATGTCGGCAACTTATATTGAGTATTAATTTCATGATTTATGTGACGGGCTTGATCTGTTGAAATATTGTGGTAATCTATATTTGGATAAATGCAGATATTAATTATAAGAAAACATAGAAAATTTGTACCATTTATGTAATTTGAATCCTGTGTTTGAATGAAATTCTTGCTATACAATAGTTAAGTACAAAATATAGAGAGGCGATTTGACATACCTACAAATCATATGTCAGATCGGCTCAAATTTAAATTCCATCAACTATACTTAGATACTTCTCATGATGGAGTAGAAATGACAAAAAACACAAAAGTTATCATCATTCCTGAAAAAAGAAAACAGTAGATAACCAGTCTCGGAAAAGTAACATAAAATCATACTCAAAATTTTTCATGTCACCCAAACACAAACATAAAACCAAAGCGCCTATTCAACACACAGAAACACCCCAGCAATAACTATAAAACATCATTTCTACCTGAAAATTTCACCATTCCAACCCCTCTGAATATCACTGTCTGTACATCATACAAATGTCATTTAACCCCTTAGTCCAATCAATTCAAAAATAAACTCCAAAATATTCGTCCATCGCTAAAACGCAGGGCAACAAAGTCCTCCAACTCGAGAAAAAAAACTACCTAAACGATGTGATAATAGGTGTTATGAATTCACAATAATCCAAAACATTTGATTATTTAATTTTTATAATCTGCGAGGATAAGATACTACAGCGAAAAAATAGGCTTCCCGTACAAAAGATGTCAGCTTGTTGACAGCGAAAGCAGCATTATTTTTTTTCTTATCTCGTCGTCCTATGCTCCATTGAGAAAGTTGTTCAGTTTTATGTTCTAAACAAGCGTTTAAAGTTTCTTTAGTAGCTATATTATATATTATAATTTTTCACTCTGTATTTTTTTCGGGGTTCTGAATACAAAAAGTTCCTTGTTGACTGGGTTATCTGGCAGGCGCGCTGTAAGGGCTGTAACGACCAGGGGATGAATTACTTAACCCTTGCGTGAAACGAGCGAGTGAGTCGTCACTCTTAAATGATGGAGGGAATGAGAACAGGTGAAAGACTTGGAGGATAATGTCAGTATTTTACTAAGAATATTCGATCTAGCGCAATATTTCATTTATATTGCTGGATTATTATATTAGTGTTAAAGTGGCAATGGACCAGCTATTGATATTATATTTTTATTTATTCAGTGCCCTCAGCTAGATTACAATACTTAAAAATATATCAACAAAGCCACAGGTGCCGCGGATAACAATCATATTATTCGTGACTATGCAGACGAATTCTCGAATGGCAGTGAACGCAGTAATAATAACATGGAATGCCGTTTTCCCAGATAGAGTTAACCTATCATAATACCTACAAAGTAAAAGAAAAATCAACAGTATCCTTCCGGCTAAGCAATCAAATATTATGAGGGCAGAATGTAAGCGATTAATACATACATAAAATCACGCCTTTATCCCTACAGTAGTAGGCAGAGCAAAAACTACCTAAATATAGGTTGTTCCGCCACGTCTGACAAGTTTCGAGGGCTAAATACAAACTAATCAATCAACATATAACAAATTAATCAAACGGAATAGAATCGCTTATAACGAGTTTTCCACGCCGTCAATTGTGTTTGGGCAACGCATGAATTTATGCATTTTGAAATGAACGCATGACATAATTTCAATACAAGCTTTAAACATACGTATACGGCGATGTTTTGGACATAATTTGCGTCTATAACCGAATGCATCTCCGAAATAGAGAATATTCTAGCGAGAACTTGATCAATTTAATTTGCCATCTCTGTCTTGTCCTTTAAAATCTGATTCGCAGGAACTTCGGTAGCCTGCAGCCAATCAACAGACAGACTATTAGTTGTACTTTAGTAAATTTGAATAGTCCTTAGACTAGGAAAACTATATGGAACGCGAGGAAGATACGGGATTTGTATTTTATACTTGCATGTATTCGTCTTAAAAAAGGATGTAAAAAAAGTACCTACTTTATCCACATGTTCTACTAGTGATAACAAACAACTTTGTCAAAGCACAAAAATTTTAGCTCGATATAAAATTTTGCCTTGTGCATACAAAACTGCAGATGCGGAGAGCACCTTTGTATTGAGAAGGCAACATTTTTTATTTTCGAGTTAAAATTTTTGTGCTTTGGTAAAATTGTTTGGTATTATTATTAGAAAATGTGGTATAAGGGAAGGCAGTACTTTATTTTAAATCCTGTATAAGAATGACTCTCTCGTGTCCATTATTTGTAGCGTACGAAATAAAAATCAACAAATAACTTTACAGCTGTCAAAGAAATTAGCTTCCACACTAATGATTAAAATGAGAAAAGAAAAATTTGATAAAGAGTTTTTGTATTCGTTTCAGTAGCTTCACTTACTATTTTCGCACTATCTAAATCTACACACATTTCTCTATGAGCGCTACAGTCGATTCGAAATGAACTTAGCATCGTCTGCGTTAATTATCTATCGTGGCCCAGCACTTGGGTCCTCGCCCAATCTCATTTCCACCGCGGGAGAGTGCAGTGATTACACCCGAGAGGGGGCGTCAAGTGCTCTTCACAGGGTTGCCAAGTTATTCATATCGTATTGTTTATGATAGGTGCTTTACTTTCTTTCTATATGTGTTTTTGTACTTACAGTGCTATTTTTTCCAAAATATGAGTAACCACAAATCAAAAATTTCAAACGTCGACAGGACCTGGAACTTGCGTCTTTGGAATACCATCCAAACGCCTTTACCAAAGTTCTAAAAAAACTGTTTTGGTCTTGGTATCCGTTAATACAGTCGTACAAGGATCTTTTGGCGCGTGGGTGACATTGACAGCACAGATTACCTAGTATATATAACCTAACGGACATGTATACTAGGTAATCTGTGCTGTCAATGTCACCCACGCGCCAAAAGATCCTTGTACGACTGTAATGCCTGTTGCAATATTTTTTTCACAAAAATTTTCAATCTACAGACACGATCCCTCTAGAGATTTATGATATGTAGGTAATGTTATTTGAGCGATCAATCAATACCACTGCACCACATCAATATACTATTTTTATTGTAGTCAATAAGTAGGTATGCATCATGAATTATTTTACTAGCCCGAAAAAAAGAATTAAGAGTTAAAACAGCACTCCATTTTACGCAACTTATTTAACAAACCAGACAGAAATGTAATAAAAGTTGAAACAACATTCCTTTTCACGCGGAAACTTCTGGAATCTGGCAGCCCTCCTTACAAATCCCCTTTGAGTATGAGTTCGCACCTCAGTGCACCGATTACGCATTCGGAACGAATACGAATAATTCGTCGGTATTCGCGAATGGCACACGGTAATGACTACGCGTTAATACTAGTGCTGGGATGTATAAATATTTAATTTCATTATCATAATTATTGAAAAATATGATTCTTCTACCGTTCTCCGACTCACGATTCGCCACAGGACTGTTCGTCGACAGAACAGTTCATCATTGGCATTTTCGACGACGAGACTTTTTATCATGGGCCGATTCGCCCGACAGAACAATTCTACAGTGCATTCCTCAACGCAATAAACATGGGTTTACCAAAGCCTAATCCTTTTTTGGTTTTATTTAATCTGTTACTGCCTCCATGGTGTAGTGGTCTGAGCCATGGGCTCACGAACCGGAGTCCCGGGTTCGAATCCCGGCGGTGGACAATGACTTTTTCTGTTGTTGTGTCTGGTTGGGAAATTGCAGGCTACGTGTCCGAAAAGTGATATGATCCATGCTGTCGGATGGGCATGTAAATAGTCTGTCCTGCACCTGATTTCTCTCTGGTCGTGTCAGTCAATCTGTTCCATCTGTGTAATGCTGCTGTAGCATGAAAGCGAATCTTTTTCGTCTTTTTAAAATAGATCAACATCTTCCCAGCACTATGCGAAGGTGCCGCCGATAATGACCGAGACGTGAACGTAATGACGTATGAGTTTTGAATATTACATTCGAATTTTGAATTTCGCCGTGTAATTTCCAGAGGATGTGACGCAATTTACGTAATTATGTGGCTCTTGCAGAGTTCGTTTCGTTTATAGCCGCCGTGAAATAAAAATAATAGACGTGCTTTTACTCTGTTTCGTATTTACATGCCCTTTTGAACCATGATATAATGATACAGCCGAAAATTTTACCTTTTCCAAGAGAATATAAAATATATGTACAAAAAAAAACGTATACAATCAAATCAAAATCAAAATATCTTTACATAAGTTTGCTAAATTATTATCAAGGGTGTTAAATTATGTGCTTCAATAGGGTTTGTATATATGACTCTTAGTATAATAATGTCTTGGATAAAGTAGTATGTTTGTAGGTATCCCAACTTCAAAGAAATATGACAGTAATCTAATATCAAAAACAACCAGATAATTATATTCCAATTCTAGCGTTACGTTTCCTGCTCATTCAAAACAGAACTTAATTATAATTAAATAATTAATTATCAGAGATTCGTTTAAGCGTGTAATTCTCTACCGATCCGTGAATCAAATTAAATTCGAGATTAACCCCTGAAGGGGTCGAGAGGGGTTACTGTTGGGATACGGCGCAATATGTCAAAATATTTCTACAAAACAGTGGGTTAGGTAGGGTTCTCCGTTTCACCTTTCAAAATGCAGGTAGCGTCACGAATAAAAAAATATCAGATTTTAGAAATATTAAATATAATAATTAAAATAAGTAATTGTTGAAAAGTTTCTAATAAGTTGTACTTAGTTGAGTACTTACCTAGTAAGAAATAGACAGCTCAATAGAAAAAGATAAAAACAGAAATCGGATAGGAGGTAGTTGTCCCCTGATAACCCATCAGTTCTAAAAAGCCTTTCTGAATAAATAAATATATCTTCTAATCGACATGCAATCGTGTAAAACTGATATATCAAGAACATTAAGCACAAATGCACAAGTAAGTAGGTACTAATAAAGTTCTTAATAAAAATCGCTCAAAAACCGTCGTAATTGCAACAAAATCTCCGATTTCCACTCGAATAAATCAGCATTCCTTATAGGGCTCTCGATGCCAGATATCGATTTAATGCAAAAATCGATTCGTCACTGTCCCATGGCTATCGTTGGAGATTATTCAAGTGGACAACCATCTTGATAAGTTGCGGATTCTGCGCAAGCGACAGAGTTTATTAATTTTGTAGAGTCTGAAAGGAATACCGAGATATCTCTTTCTTATAACTGGATGACCTTCTGACCTGCTACTTTGATGTAATGTACGCTTCAGTTTTGCTTTCTACTGATTTTTTTTTTTTTTTGAGAATGTAGAGTCGGTTATTTAATTAGTTATTTTTTATTTATTTGCATTTATTACAAAAACATGATGATTCATGGTTATTTAATTATTTCTGTCTGGTGTTGTTTGTACGTATTTCATTGCACCTCGATACAGGTAATCCTACTGCGGGCAATTTTTTATTTTTATTTATTGGAGAATATTTAAAACCGTTGAAAATTCAGCAGATAGGAACAAGCTCGAGCAACTCCTCGGGCTAAAAAATCTGCAGTTTTAAAATAACCATTTTTACTTTTAATTTTTATCTCTCAGGATCCTCTAGCAATGCATTCTCCGATAACTCTATCAGGGCTGTCTCAGCTCCAAATTTATGTAAATTCTTGATATTATATACTGGGTGTAAGGGACAGGGTACCTGACTGATATGGGTTGCTCAGTCAACGAAACTGAATAACTTACACGAGTTTTTTTTTTTCAGGAAATTAAAAACATTTTTTGCTTTTCCATTCAAATTGCCTGATCGAGGTGATCTTTTTGTGTGGGAAAGTCAATGTATATTTTCATTTCCTGAAAAGAAACTGGCGTAAGTTGTTCAGTTTCGTATACTGAACAACCCATATCAGGTTGCGGGAAATTACAGCAGATTCAAAAAAATTGACGTTAACCATTTGCAACCAGTTAGTTAGGCAAAGTACTCAAATCCTATAAACTTGCTTTTTAAAAGTAACTTCAACAAAGTATCTGAGCCAGCACTGTCTGCGAAGTTTGAAGAATAAGTTGGATGTCGCAGGATACACAGTCGTGTCACACTCACTACGATAGTTCATGAAACTTTACCCGGCATTTGAGATTTCGCTGACTAAAGATTGTGTGATGGACGTGCGCCTACAGCTTGGAAAAAAATGTTCGAGGTGGTGACAGGTTAAATAAATTTATTCCTGTAGGTACTAATAATCTTAAGACTGAATGCCTATTAAAACTGTTTTGGCGAAGTAAGTTTATACTTAAGTCTTATTGCCAAGCTGTAAGTATTCTAAGCGAGCTGTCTACGAAGTATTGAAAATAAGTTGGTCGCTAGTGTCGCTACGATAGGTAGTTGGCAAAACTTTACGATTCATTTGAGATTTGTATAATTCATTTGCATTTGAGATTCTGCTGACAACAGCCCTAACCCCATGTGATGTGTGCCTAAGGCACTACACGCACTCTGTTTTAAAGATAAAAGTGGTGGTATGGATGGTATGAGACATTTTATACGAAGGGCCAATCAGTCCTACGGGCGAGATTAACAAAAAAAAACGAAATAAACATGCACTGATTTCGAAAAACATGTCATAGTTAGATATTTAGAAAATTATGTTGATTTTTTTTTAAGTTTTTTTACTTGTTAATATATAAATAAATCTACCTGTGAGTAATGCTTTTGAAATTAAATTATGTAAAATATGTCAGCAATGTCTGATATCTCTGATATACTAAGGATCATGGTTTGTTTTGGAGTGGGACAGAGTGTTAATATTGCCTATTTTATTAGTCAAAATAATGAAACTTTTTTTTTAATAACAACACTACCTCACCACTGTCTTTTTTGTAACATAGCGTAATAACAGAAATGTGCAACCATGTTGTAATAATTCCATTTATTTTTGTCGTTCACTCTCCAGACGCACTTTAGAAAGATAAGAATCGTCGTCATTCGGCGAGACGTGTTCCCGCCAAAAAGACGCCATTTTGTAACCGCAGATTTTATCATTGCGATATTTAATGCGATACGAATTTAATTTTCACTGAATTCGTTTCTAAGAGAAAACTCGCATTGCAACATTTTAAAAATAGAATAAAATTTATAAAAAGAACGTTTTCTCCGTTCGTTCAAAAGCTAGGAGCATTTTATTTTTACTCGTTTACTACAATTTGTTTTTGCTAGATGCACTTTGTTTCAACGTGCTTTCAACTTATTTATTTTCAAGGGTAAACGAAAGTCATTGTTTTATTTTCCGTTCTTGCGTCGATTAGCAACGCAGCAGCTTACGAACGTACAAATTACCATCGCCTTTTGAAAATAGACTGAAGTTCTAAAGAATAGAGTCCTGTTTCCAAGAAAACTTGTAGACGAGGCGGTAAGCAGCGAATAACAGAAATGCAGCACGCTCGAAGCAATACGTCACGCATTTCTGACTGAACACTACTTTTTTTACTAAGGGCAAAGGTTTGTACTCTATGCAGCCACACAAGAGTACTCTTTGAAAGAAATTAATCCCGGTGATAAATTCGCAAAATGGACGAGTAATACAATGAGATAAATGATGATAACAAATTATTACACGAGTTGTTTTTTGAAGTGCGACTAATAAGCGAGTGATAAATAAAAAGGCGCGAAATGAGCTCATTAATCGGCGCGGCGCAGGCGCGGCTCGTAATTTGAGCTGTCATCTTTAAAGTGGCGCTCGGGTCGTGTTCTTATTTTGAATTTTTAAATAGCGATAAATAAAACAATCGGCCAGTGACCGGTACACCACAAAATTAGGTTAGGATGAATGGTGCGGTGGCCGTGGTCTGTTACACTTTTTTTTAAAAGAAAACATTTATTTTTAAAACTTGAATGAGCCGTCGTCGTGAGAACACCGGTCTAGCGGAGGCGGTGGTAGACAGATAAAAGCACCGTAGTAAATGAATGTTCCGAACGATCAGTCACCAAATCGTAAACAGATCAATGACCATGAATTAATAGGTATTTTGTTATCGTTTCGTCTTTTTTTGCGATAATTTAATTTTAGAAAATATTGATATTAAAGTAAGTATTTGTATTTACGTAAGCCTAGAAACAAACTTGAAACATTTTCTTAATATAAGCATAATTCGTGTTTACTTAGAATCTGATAAATACATTGCACTCAAATAAAAATACTTTTTGATTGGAATTCTGTTTAAATTATTTATTCCATTTCGAATACCAAAAGGAAACTAACATTCCATATAAATATATATAAACGCACTAAGGCACTACTAAATTAATTAAAAAGCTCGCCATATTTTTCAAAGATATCGCGTTTTATATTAATTTCGCCATTCATTTTACGAGTAGCAAAAAGATTCTTTCCATATTTCACTAGTGTGGGTGTATGATGAATTACAGAGTGGGTAGAGGACGGGAAGGCTAACTATAACCATAAAATTGGCATTGCGCTATCTAGTAGAGAGATCTTTACAAGAAACCTTCTAGTTTCTCTACGGCTCAATAAAGTTGAGCAAACATTTGCTCTCAGCTTCAAAGGTTTTTGTACTTTTTGTAGTTAAAGAGAAATGTTGATTGCGAATCAAAAATATCTTTATACTACACCTATTCGGAAAGTATATTAGTTCTTACTTAAAAAAAGGAAAGAAAGTACGTAAATCCAAGCGAACGAATATGCGGGCGGCAAAAATATATGGGATTTACTTTCTCCCCTAGGGGAGAAAGTATTTTCTCCCCTCCTATTTTTTTTTTAAATTCATAATTCAAAACTAGAAACAGGCGAATGCCAAAAAAACAAAAAGTTTGTATGTCGAAGCCCACAAAATGATACTGGCCACTTACATTTTTTGGCAGTATGTGCTTTGCTTCATTTGTCTCTTTTATATTTTTAAGTAAAAAATATGGCAAAATCAACATGTCCGCGCGAATTCTTTTTCGTTCTTTGATTTATATGACTTATTTAATGTAAATTAAGTGTTTAGTGTTTTCGATGTAATGTGTAACTGCATTAATATGTGTTTTGTTTGTTTGTATTCTGTTCGCATGGATGATGACACTTCAAATGTTCTTAAGTTATCTTCTCATGTAAGTGATATCATTCTTTATCTTACAAGGATTTTTGATTATATTTTCCTCATAGGTGTAGTATAAAGCACTATGTATAACTCGGAAGAAAATGCGATTCCCAACTCGTGTGTATTGAGGCCCTCAGCTGCGCTTCGGGCCTCAAACTACACCCTCGTGGGAATCGGTCATGTTCTCTCCTCGTTAAACAATCTACTATTAAGGAAATTAATAAAGTCCGGTGCACACTCTAGTAATTTATGAGTGCTTTTTTTTCAAACAATATTGGCATCAAGCCATCAACATAACATCCATCCATTTTTTAGCACAAAACATTTGGTTACAAGTAAAATTGTTTGTCTGTGACTAGATCTAATAAAAAAAAAAAAAAAAAAAAAAAAAAATCATTTATTTCGGACTGTGTCCATAGATTGCGAGTTACTAATACAAGCACTTTTAGTTTTATGTTTAGTACCTAGTATACGATGAAGGGATCTGCATAGCGCCTTAAATAAAAAATATTTATTTATGTTGACGGTTTATTTTTTAATTCTGATTGTATTTAATCTACGTTCAGTTGGTTTAACTCTTCGACTGACCGACAAACGGACCACCAACGATTAATTAACTATGTGTAATTAAAATCGGTTTAATTCGATCATTATTTACTGAGCAAACATAAATTAATGCATGTCATGTAATCGAACCCTGATTGCAAAATATTGCGAGTACCCATTGAAAAGACCATGTGCCCTCAGGCTCTGGGTTTAAACCATGGAGACTCAAATATTCGAGGGATTTTGGAACAAATACAATTATCAGCTTCAAATTAATACCTACCTATGCCCACACATTTAAGTGCTCTTAGTACCATTTTAGATTTCATGTACTCTATGCATTTTGTCATTAACTAAAATAATTTGAGCGGGCCACATATGCCATAAAATGGATGGCAAATAGCCTTTATTCGTATTATAGCAGATCCGCATTTTACCAGATTCGTATTGTAGGAAAGTGTCGTCGGAGTGGACACCGAGGAGGGAAAGACGACGAAACGTGAGCAAATGACCATTTAGTTAGGCGGACCGACGACATAGTCAAAGTTGTTGGGAAAAACTGGATGTCGAAAACTAATGTTCATTATTAAACTAAACCCTCAATCCAGAAAAGATACTTATCTATCTACATAACTTAGAAAGGCATTCGATAATGTGCGCCTCGCTTCCTTGTCGTAATAAGGCAAAATAGATCACATTTTTCATTACGGTCTATAATAATATCCCCTATTTATCCGTTGGCATAGCAAACATCGCATCAACCCACACTGAAGATTAGTTGAAGGAAGGTTTCGAACAGCGGGTGCCCCAAGGCAGTGTACTAGGCCCGCAATGTTAAATGTAGGGTGGATAGTGATGTAACTTGTACAGATTTATTATGAAAGTAGAGGGATTTAGAAAGTATAATTTATACTTGTGATTGTCGGCGCCTAGTGAAACTCCATTGTATGATGTTGTTATTGGTAGCGGATTCAGAAAGTATGCGATAAAAATATTTACTTAATGGTTTTTCAAAATTTACATATTTTGCTATGTTAATTACGATTACCTTGTAGGGCACTAGTGATTACAGTTAGTTTTGGATAAAACCTTACTAAATTATATTGTTGTACTTTTTTACTTCTACGACGATAGTAAATTAAAAAGCCCAGGCCCCAGGTACTACTGTCTTACCAACCGAACAAAAAAAAAACAGACGTATCAATATAACGAAAACCGAAACTACATTTCCTGCCACAATCGATTGATTGGAAGCCGTCCCCATCCCTACCTGCCCGCTATAC
>JARACY010003617.1:0-31999 GCA_029255725.1 Scrobipalpa atriplicella | reverse complement strand
TTGAATTCGCATGCCGAAAGAGCAACTTTTGAATGCCAATTTGTGTGGAATTCACATGCGAAAGAGCAACTTTTGAATGCCAATTTGTGTGGAATTCGCTTGCGAAGTTACGCTTTCGTGTGCGCATTAGCTTTCGAGCGATTCAAAAATACGACCCCAGTTCATAATCACCTCCTAACTGTAATTCTTCGCCTAGGTGTCATTGTTAATCAATCACGTTGAGACAGGAGGCGGCAATTATTTATACAGATATGACCCCTTATCACTTATCATTATCACTGTGCTTTGGGTAATTTTGTATGCATGCAATTTTCATACATACATACGATTTACGTCTAACATGGTAAGCAGAACATCAACAGCCCTAGCCTATAATAGCTATTTATGTACTCTGTTGCATAATGAGGGATATTTAACACGAGTGTGGTTTATGAAACGAGCGCAGCAAGTTTCATAAAAGTATACACGAGTGTTAAATACTAATTATGTACAGTTTCATACATAGTTTATCTACACTCAATACAACAAATTTAAATTAAAGAAAAAATAAAGTAATCATTATTTCTTCTTTTCTAGTTTGCTCAAATAGCAAGCATCTGCGTAAAAAATTAAAAAAAAAAAAACTTTATTTTGTTACAGCTTGGCGATAACGAAATGAAATTTGTATGGTTCCTTAGTCACGGCTGCATCGAAAGGTATATCATTTGCTTAGCGTTTCTGATAAGTAAATGAAGGATTTACGACATGAGTGTAGATAAAGTCTTTGGAGTGTCTGTCTGGCCGTAATTAATATATATTTTTAAAAAAAACTCACTGTGTCGAGGTGAAACTGAATCACAAAATAAATTCCCGAATTGGTCATAACAATTTGCTTAGGACCTGAACCTGCGACCTTGGGAATGCCGTTCTATCGATCTGCCAATTGAGCTACCGAGGATTGAATTGAGCTATGAAATAAAATAGCCATGTGAGTAATGAGTGCGAAAATCAGTAGTATCAGTAGTGAGTGAGTTATCTGGTCATCTCCTTACACATTGCTGGTGGCAATTCGTAGTTGCAAAAGTTGTACCTGTCATTTTCTATCATGAGAGAACAGAAAGGGACGGCAATAATTTTAGTCAAGATTTAGTTAAAAGAAGTTAATAGTCAGTATTTATTATGATTCCAAAAGCTGCATCTAGCTCTCCGGCTATAACCGAGCCCGCGCGAGTCTCTCTTATTGGTCGATAGAGACTCGAGACTCGATTTGCTAATAGTGACTGATTGTTAACCCATTGCCTAAATTACAATAGACTGTCCCTTAAAATACCTTAATTGCTAACTTCTACTGCATGCCTGGGAGGAAAGGCAGATGAAACATTCTATGTTTTTCTATCGCTCCCAGTCCAGCATGGAAAGAAATTGTTGCTAAGTAATTAATAAAATAACATCTTCTTCAGAACAATTATTATTGATTATAGTCCAGAAAATAAGCAAATACCCGATCGTAATTTCAGGCTGTACAATGAAACATCTGTTTATACAGCTGTTGGGAATGGCAACTGATATTATAAAATTGAAATACAGTTAGTTTGTTTTACAAAACACTTCATGCTGTATTTATAAGGAAAATAATTTTGCTTTAATTGGACACAAATCTAGGTATTATAATAATAATATAAAGGAAAGACCTGTGAAAGTGTTGGGCTAACTAATAACCACACAAATACACTGAAAACTCCAAAGTTCTTGGCCTGGAATTTCCACACCTAAAGTTACAGACCATTTACAGGAGCCATTTGAAGCATTATTCTGTTCTTTTTATTAATTAAATAGTTCAAGGAACATAATGATATATACATATGATAATTGTCGAAGTAAGATTGAACAAGATCCTTAAAAGAAAATGTGTGTCAATTCCTTTCGTTAGCTAAAATCTTACAGATTTGTATTCACCTCGAGCTGTACCTATACACTTTATGGGTCCATAATGGGGTTACATAAAATTAAATGTCCTATTTTAATAACGCATCACTGAAATTGGCATACACATCATTTCGTGTAACTTTAATTTGGCATATATATTGTTAGGCATACTTTTCTTTACCATACTCATCGAAAACCATAATAATGTAAGTGCATAAAAACATTAACCATAATATTGTTTACGTATATAATGACAACAAACTTATGCAGCCTAGAAAAAAAAAACAAATAATTTGGTAGTTATTATTAAGGTCGCTTCTGGCTACCAGTTGTGGTCACCAGTATAACCTAACCTAAGAAACCTATTCTCTGCCCTGCATTTTCTTCTATATCTGTGTTGGTTCTGGCACTTCGCCAGCCGCTGCATGCTGGCTGCGCTCACTCGGCTCGTACATTGTGGTCAAAGTCTAACCTAACCTAACCTAACTCCAGGTTAGGTTAGACTGTACCTAACGAACCTATTTTCCGCTAGAATTAAATACTGCCCTATTTTTGGGATATGATACTTACTCACAAGTTGGTTGTATGGGTTGGCTCTATGTTTAAGTTCTAAAATCCGTTACTTGTTATATTATATTATATGATTTTATAAGGGTTTCAGTTATAGTTATTAATATTATGTCAGATAATATTTTAGACATTTATAGTTATGGCAATAAAACCATTACACATATAAACAACTATGCCAATTTACAATTATGCGAAAAGACTACTATGCGAAAACATTTTATGCCAAAAAAATAGGAATAGAAATATTATACCGGACAAAGGGCACCTCACTACTGTAAACTAGTGGCGATAAACACACAAATCTATTGCTAAGTTGAAGGGCAAATCCTATTATAAGACAACCTCCAGTAAGGCCTACCCACTCAAAGACCAATCCCTCTCTTGCAACTAGGCTGGCAACTATGTTGAAAAAACAAGTTTATCATTAACAAAAATGCTAATTAAACAATGATTTCGGGTTGGCATTAGATATTCGGATCCCGAATTTGGACTTGCTAAGGGTTAATTTTTATAGGGGTTGGTTACCCCTTTCAATCGACACCCCCTCACTCCGCGGAGATGCGTAGTTTTTTTTTTACAAGTGTTTTAATTTACGTGTAATGGAACGTTATTTTGCGTTGCAGTGATTACTTTTAATTTGTATGAACATGAAACGGAACGCAACTGACAGCAAATAAAAATATAAACGTTCCAATTCATGGTTTGTGATTATTTGTCAATAAATAAGCGCATTAGACCCCCACTTAGACCCCCCCCAAGCACCCCCCTTCCTGTCCGAGCGGTGACGTCGCCGAACAGCGAAGCTGTGAGGGACGACTCACCGCAACCGACCCGCCGAACCCTAGAGTGTTTTTTGAATAAGTGCGAGCGTAGCGAGCCCACTTAGACCCCCCCCAAGCACCCCCCTTCCTGTCCGAGCGGTGACGTCGCCGAAACCAGTGAAGCTGTGAGGGACGACTCACCGCAACCGACTCGCCGAACCCCTAGAGTGTTTTTGAATAAGTGCGAGCTTAGCGAGCCCACTTAAACCCCCCCCCCCCCCCCCAAGCACCCCCCTTCCTGTCCTGACGTCGCTGAACAGCGAAGCTGTGAGGGACGACTCACCGCAACCGACCCGCCGAACTCTAGTGTTTTTGACCTTTTTTGACTGCTGGGTTCCGCGCGGGGATGGTACTGCCCGCCCCCCCCCCCCCCCCTCACATTATATTTTTAAAGTACTTATTCTAAAGGTGTTAACAGACGTCCGGACCGGACTGTCAAATTGGTGCGGTCCGGACGTGTGGACGTAGGTCCGGCGCACATTATTATTATTATTGACGGGACAGTGTTGCCACAATGTTCTAAAAGTAACATTTTGCGTTATTTTTGACCCTCTTATGTCAAGACTCTATAGTCCCGAGATAATGGTCAAACACATAATAATAATAATAAATCGGAGACCAAAAGGGAGATAAACAAATGTACACAAAAAATAAATCTTTATTTACCACCAGTACAGTTACAAATTAAGTTTTTGTGGTCAAAATGTTACTTTTCGAGCCAACTTATGTTATTTTTGGAAAAGGGGCCGGGCAACACTAACTGCTTGTCCGGTGTTGTCTATGGTCGTCCGGTCCGGTCGTCTGTTAGCACCTTAAAGTCCTTTCCATTTTTTGTCCCAATTTGCGCATTCTAACCTCAAAATTTCTTCTTTTTTTTTTCTCAAAAAGGGGGGGTTTCCGCACCCCAGGGGGAGAGGGGAGGGTTCCCCTCCCCTCCCCCCTCCCCTCCCTTCCCACCCTCAACCCTTATATATGGATCCGAATATCTAATGCAACCCCATGATTTCTTAATTCAAATTAAATTCCTTAATTCGAATCGCGAATTCGGCCCTCGATGCGCGCGAATTTTGAAATCTAAAAAGCCTAACAAAAGCCGGACAGGCCGGACGACGCTTATTTTGGCCGGACAGGCAATCAAAAAGCCTGACTATGTCCGGCTAAAGCCGGACGCCTGGCAACGCTACTTGTGATCGATTAGCATTTAAATGGTATTTTCTTTAAGAAATCATGGGGTTGCATTAGATATTCGGATCCATATATAAGGGTTGAGGGTGGGAAGGGGAGGGGAGGGGGAGGGGGAGGGGAACCCTCCCCTCTCCCCCTGGGGGTGCGGAAACCCCCCCTTTTTGAGAAAAAAAAGAAGAAGAAATTTTGAGGTTAGAATGCGCAAATTGGGACAAAAAATGGAAGGACTTTAAGGTGCTAACAGACGACCGGACCGGACGACCATAGACAACACCGGACAAGCAGTTAGTGTTGCCCGGCCCCTTTTCCAAAAATAACATAAGTTGGCTCGAAAAGTAACATTTTGACCACAAAAACTTAATTTGTAACTGTACTGGTGGTAAATAAAGATTTATTTTTTGTGTACATTTGTTTATCTCCCTTTTGGTCTCCGATTTATTCATTATTATTATGTGTTTGACCATTATCTCGGGACTATAGAGTCTTGACATAAGAGGGTCAAAAATAACGCAAAATGTTACTTTTAGAACATTGTGGCAACACTGTCCCGTCAATAATAATAATAATGTGCGCCGGACCTACGTCCACACGTCCGGACCGCACCAATTTGACAGTCCGGTCCGGACGTCTGTTAACACCTTTAGAATAAGTACTTTAAAAATATAATGTGAGGGGGGGGGGGGGGGGCGGGCAGTACCATCCCCGCGCGGAACCCAGCAGTCAAAAAAGGTCAAAAACACTAGAGTTCGGCGGGTCGGTTGCGGTGAGTCGTCCCTCACAGCTTCGCTGTTCAGCGACGTCAGGACAGGAAGGGGGGGTGCTTGGGGGGGGGGGGGGTTTAAGTGGGGCTCGCTAAGCTCGCACTTATTCAAAAACACTCTAGGGTTCGGCGAGTCGGTTGCGGTGAGTCGTCCCTCACAGCTTCACTGTTCGGCGACGTCACCGCTCGGACAGGAAGGGGGGTGCTTGGGGGGGGTCTAAGTGGGCTCGCTACGCTCGCACTTATTCAAAAAAACACTCTAGGGTTCGGCGGGTCGGTTTGCGGGTGAGTCGTCCCTCACAGCTTCGCTGTTCGGCGACGTCACCGCTCGGACAGGAAGGGGGGTGCTTGGGGGGGGGTCTAAGTGGGGTCTAATGCGCTTATTTATTGACAAATAATCACAAACCATGAATTGGAACGTTTATATTTTTATTTGCTGTCAGTTGCGTTCCGTTTCATGTTCATACAAATTAAAAGTAATCACTGCAACGCAAAATAACGTTCCATTACACGTAAATTAAAACACTTGTAAAAAAAAAACTACGCATCTCCGCGGAGTGAGGGGGGTGTCGATTGAAAGGGGTAACCAACCCCTATAAAAATTAACCCTTAGCAAGTCCAAATTCGGGATCCGAATATCTAATGCCAACCCGAAATCATTGTTTAATTAGCATTTTTGTTAATGATAAACTTGTTTTTTCAACATAGTTGCCAGCCTAGTTGCAAGAGAGGGATTGGGTCTTTGAGTGGGTAGGCCTTACTGGAGGTTGTCTTATAATAGGATTTGCCCTTCAACTTAGCAATAGATTTGTGTGTTTATCGCCACTAGTTTACAGTAGTGAGGTGCCCTTTGTCCGGTATAATATTTCTATTCCTATTTTTTTGGCATAAAATGTTTCGCATAGTAGTCTTTTCGCATAATTGTAAATTGGCATAGTTGTTTATATGTGTAATGGTTTTATTGCCATAACTATAAATGTCTAAAATATTATCTGACATAATATTAATAACTATAACTGAAACCCTTATAAAATCATATAATATAATATAACAAGTAACGGATTTTAGAACTTAAACATAGAGCCAACCCATACAACCAACTTGTGAGTAAGTATCATATCCCAAAAATAGGGCAGTATTTAATTCTAGCGGAAAATAGGTTCGTTAGGTACAGTCTAACCTAACCTGGAGTTAGGTTAGGTTAGGTTAGACTTTGACCACAATGTACGAGCCGAGTGAGCGCAGCCAGCATGCAGCGGCTGGCGAAGTGCCAGAACCAACACAGATATAGAAGAAAATGCAGGGCAGAGAATAGGTTTCTTAGGTTAGGTTATACTGGTGACCACAACTGGTAGCCAGAAGCGACCTTAATAATAACTACCAAATTATTTGTTTTTTTTTTCTAGGCTGCATAAGTTTGTTGTCATTATATACGTAAACAATATTATGGTTAATGTTTTTATGCACTTACATTATTATGGTTTTCGATGGTATGGTAAAGAAAAGTATGCCTAACAATATATATGCCAAATTAAAGTTACACGAAATGATGTGTATGCCAATTTCAGTGATGCGTTATTAAAATAGGACATTTAATTTTATGTAACCCCATATGGACCCATAAAGTGTATAGGTACAGCTCGAGGTGAATACAAATCTGTAAGATTTTAGCTAACGAAAGGAATTGACACACATTTTCTTTTAAGGATCTTGTTCAATCTTACTTCACAATTATCATATGTATATATCATTATGTTCCTTGAACTATTTAATTAATAAAAAGAACAGAATAATGCTTCAAATGGCTCCTGTAAATGGTCTGTAACTTTAGGTGTGGAAATTCCAGGCCAAGAACTTTGGAGTTTTCAGTGTATTTGTGTGGTTATTAGTTAGCCCAACACTTTCACAGGTCTTTCCTTTATATTATTATTATAATACCTAGATTTGTGTCCAATTAAAGCAAAATTATTTTCCTTATAAATACAGCATGAAGTGTTTTGTAAAACAAACTAACTGTATTTCAATTTTATAATATCAGTTGCCATTCCCAACAGCTGTATAAACAGATGTTTCATTGTACAGCCTGAAATTACGATCGGTATTTGCTTATTTTCTGGACTATAATCAATAATAATTGTTCTGAAGAAGATGTTATTTTATTAATTACTTAGCAACAATTTCTTCCATGCTGGACTGGGAGCGATAGAAAAACATAGAATGTTTCATCTGCCTTTCCTCCCAGGCATGCAGTAGAAGTTAGCAATTAAGGTATTTTAAGGGACAGTCTATTGTAATTTAGGCAATGGGGTTAACAATCAGTCACTATTAGGCAAATCGAGTCTCGAGTCTCTATCGACCAATAAGAGAGACTCGCGCGGGCTCGGTTATAGCCGGAGAGCTAGATGCAGCTTTTGGAATCATAATAAATACTGACTATTAACTTCTTTTAACTAAATCTTGACTAAAATTATTGCCGTCCCTTTCTGTTCTCTCATGATAGAAAATGACAGGTACAACTTTTGCAACTACGAATTGCCACCAGCAATGTGTAAGGAGATTGACCAGATAACTCACTCACTACTGATACTACTGATTTTCGCACTCATTTACTCACATGGCTATTTTATTTCATAGCTCAATTCAATCCTCGGTAGCTCAATTGGCAGATCGATAGAACGGCATTCCCAAGGTCGCAGGTTCAGGTCCTAAGCAAATTGTTATGACCAATTCGGGAATTTATTTTGTGATTCAGTTTCACCTCGACACAGTGAGTTTTTTTTAAAAATATATATTAATTACGGCCAGACAGACACTCCAAAGACTTTATCTACACTCATGTCGTAAATCCTTCATTTACTTATCAGAAACGCTAAGCAAATGATATACCTTTCGATGCAGCCGTGACTAAGGAACCATACAAATTTCATTTCGTTATCGCCAAGCTGTAACAAAATAAAGTTTTTTTTTTTTTAATTTTTACGCAGATGCTTGCTATTTGAGCAAACTAGAAAAGAAGAAATAATGATTACTTTATTTTTTCTTTAATTTAAATTTGTTGTATGAGTGTAGATAAACTATTGTATGAAACTGTACATAATTAGTATTTAACACTCGTGTATACTTTTATGAAACTTGCTGCGCTCGTTTCATAAACCACACTCGTGTTAAATATCCCTCATTATGCAACAGTTACATAAATAGCTATTATAGGCTAGGCTGTTGATGTTCTGCTTACCATGTTAGACGTAAATCGTATGTATGTATGAAAATTGCATGCATACAAAATTACCCAAAGCACAGTGATAATGATAAGTGATAAGGGGTCATATCTGTATAAATAATTGCCGCCTCCTGTCTCAACGTGATTGATTAACAATGACACCTAGGCGAAGAATTACAGTTAGGAGGTGATTATGAACTGGGGTCGTATTTTTGAATCGCTCGAAAGCTAATGCGCACACGAAAGCGTAACTTCGCAAGCGAATTCCACACAAATTGGCATTCAAAAGTTGCTCTTTCGCATGTGAATTCCACACAAATTGGCATTCAAAAGTTGCTCTTTCGCATGCGAATTCAATTGGGAGCCAAACTAAAAGCTAAATGCAGATGGCGCTGTGGGCGACTGTACCTTGTTACGTGTCAATGTCACATGTGTAATGCGATTTTATCAGTATTTTTTACCATTATACGATACTTTTTAAATATAATCACTTTCTTTGTAATGCGCTGAACACAATCAACTTGCATCACTTGCACTGAAGTTTTTAATACGTAATTTTTGTTTTCCACTGGCACCCACTGTTTTCATTGTTTGGAATATTTGGAAAACAAATGAATTCCCCTATTTTTGCAATTAAATGCATTGCATTGTGGCATTAACTGATAATATTCCAAAAATATTCAGTTTGTTTACAAAAGCTGGTACAATTTGACAGTTCTCAAGGTACAGTCGCCCATGCGACACCTAGCGGGAGAAAAAGGCAGTTTTCCTCCTCATTCGAGCGGTTCAAAAATACTGCTCCTGACTCATCGTACCTACTTATTAAATGATGCGTTAAGTACACTGTATTCATTAATACATTAAATCACGCCTTTTTCCCTAACGGGGTAGGCAGAGCAAAAACGACCTAATCAAAGGTCGTTCCGCCACGTCTGACAAGTTTTGGGGGGTTATTACCAGATGATTATGTATATTGCATTGCAATAGTGACGGGTTGTCAGCCCATCGCCGAAACTGCAATACACTGAAACCCTCAAATCCCTTAGCTGGTTTTTACAGCATGCCCGGGAGGAGATGCAGCTGGCACATTCTATATTTTGCTATCACTCCCAGTCCAGAATGGAAGCCGCATGCGAAATCGCATGCGAAAGTTGCTCTTTCGTATGCGCATTTCGATTCGAGTGGTTTCAAAAATACGGCTCCAGGTCGTCGGAAGTAACGACAGAATTTTTTTAGACGGAGTGATGAATGATGAATACTCGTATGACTCGTTATTATGGTCATTTTCACGCGAATGAAGAGTTGATGACCTCAAATTAGTTTTCCTAAATGTACTCGGTCATGTTTAGGTGATTAACCTCTTGGTAGTTTTTGATGTGTATTTAGAAAAATCCAAGTAGCATGAAACACGCTTTTAGAGTCATCATCAGATCGTATACGAAGGGCACGAGCCTACCCTGAATGGCGATCGGACCTTAGTCGACCTCGTAGGCCCAGTACGGATTGGTCGAGTTCGCACACAACCTATGAATTTCTTCGTAAGCGTGTGCAGGTTTCCTCATGATGTTGAGAGTACTTAGTATTTTTTTTCTTCAAGATCAAGCTTTTTGTATCGAGAACGCCATTTATATTATTTACGCTCCTACGCTCAAACTCACCCGTAAAAAATGTTTCACTTCCAATAGCCCTTAACGATGAGTCTGGCCCAGGTGCAAGTGTTCTGTTACGTGGTCTAGGAACATACATTTTTTTTTTATTGAAACAAAAATAATGCTACTTCAATTTATGTTTCAGACTGAGGAGAACAGCCACCTCTTGCGGCTGAAAGTGATCGGCGCGCACTCGCTGGCCAAGAAGGACATCTTCGGCGCCAGGTTAGTATTGACATCTTTATCTAATAACTCTACCAATCCTATCAGTCCATTGATAGAGTAGGAAAAAAAGAAAGATAAATTACACTACACGTGAGGTGAGCGGGATTATATCCTGCTACCAAGGCTCTCCGTGCCAAGCTCTAACCAAGGATTGCATCTTTCCCGAGGACCTTGAGTTTTCCGCAGCGTCTGACACCTTCGAAATAAAAACACGGTTATTCTTATTCCAAAGGAAGGCTGCTTTCGTCTACTTTTACGACATACGAGGAATAATATTGGCCGATGCATTTCTACCCATAGTTGCATCCTCTGTCGGGGTTGAAGGGTCAACAAGCGATGTCTTTAACATTATTGTATGTAACAATCAAAACACGGAATCATTTTACTTGCTTTTACTTGTTTCACATCAGCCTAAAGACTGGTATCAAGGGTGTGAACGAACATACCCATCAAACTGAACAACTTCACAGGAACAAAGTTATTTCTTTTTCATTATTTCTTGGGGAAACTTGTTCAGTTTCATGGGTAGTTTCACATACTAAAGTTTACTCAGCATTGTTTATACACCCTTTATATTTTTTAACTGCCTCCGTGGTCTAGCGGTCTAGCGGTCTGACTCACGACCCGGAGGTCCCTGGTTTGATTCCCGGCGGGGGACAATGACTTTGTGTTGTTGTTTCTAGTTTGGTTAGGGCATTGCAGGCTGATCATCTGATTTTCCGAAAAGTAAGATGATCCATGCTGTCGGATGGGCATGTAAATAGTTGGTCCTGCGCCTGATTTCTCTCTGGTCGTGTCAGTCAATCTGTCCCATCAGAATAAGAGATCGAAGGAATAGAGAGTGCACCTGTGTGTAGCGCGAACACTTGGGCACTAAAAACTAGTCCTGCGCAGTTGGCCCATCTCTGGGAGATTGGCCGCCATCACCGAAAATCGGTGGGAGGACTATTATATTTTTCAAACTTACTTTATGTTCGTCCTTACTGTTCATATAATAAGTCGTTTTTGGCGCTAAAACAGTATTGAGTTATGAACTTATGACTATTGGCGCCATATAGGTTCCGTTACTGCTCCACTAAACTACAATCGGAACCGGTTCGTTTTGTGACCCGGTAATATGTGATGGCGTCATCGTTTGCTTGTATAGTCACAGTAGAAGAAAGGAAAAGTAAAACGTCTCATAGCCATACGGACTAGCTTGCAAACAGCCTTGAAAACTGGTCGTTTCCCAAGACGACAGCGTGGTACATGTCATAGTAGCTCCGCATCTCTTCTTGAAGGTGTTGTAAAATTCTACAGAGGGATGAATCGAGGGAATGGGCAGCATAGCAAATAAACACATGACTTTGACATTTATAATCTGACATTAGATTGCTTAAATTTGACATTAGATTGCTTATTTGACGTAAAATAAGGAACATGCAGCTTATGTCAAATAAGGAACGTCAAAAACATGTGTTTATTTGCTATCCTGTTCTTATGTAAAATGTCAGAAAGTGACAGCGCTACTTAGAATTAGAATTAGTAACAAGACGGCGCGAATCGAGGCCATCTAATACAAAGAAAGATAATGGCACAAAATAAACCATCATACTCACAGCAAAATACTTTAGCTCGGGTATTCCCCCTATCTCCAAATAAGCTGACACCGTACAATACGGTAGCTTGATCGTGCCTCTTTTTTGGGATATCAATTAATTTACATACATTTATAAAATCACGCCTACGTTGCTTACAGGGTAGGTAGAGCGAAAAACCGCCATCGCTAGGTGATAGTTTGTCAGCCCGTTGCCCAAGACTGGAACCCTTGAAGGGATAGTTGGTTTTTATAGCATGCCCGGGAGGAGAAGCTGCTGGCACATTCTATTTGTTTTTCTATCGCTCCCAGTCCAGTCCAGCATGGAAGAGAAGCATTTACGTTCATACAGTTTTCCTAAAACCTCTGACGTCGTACATATTCTGAGGCGTGATTACGGTTTCCTACGTCACAAAGTCGTTACTGTTTTCAATAGTTCCATTGAGAAATCATGTATTAAGGGTTCCGTACCCAAAGGGTCAAAACGGCACCCTATTACTGAGACTTCGCTGTCCGTCCGTCCGTCCGTCTGTCTGTCACCAGGCTGTATCTCATGAACCGTGATAGCTAGTGAGTTGAAATTTTCACAGATGGTGTATTTCTGTTGCCGCTATAACAACAAATACTAAAAATAAATTAAATATTTAATGGGGGCTCCCATACAAAAAATGTCATTTTTTTTCGGAGGCTGTTTCTCATGAACCGTGATAGTTAGATAGTTGAAATTTTCACAGATGATGTGTTTTGTTGCCGCTATAACAACAAATACTAAAAACTGGCCAAGTGCGAGTCGGACAACAGATATGATTTTATTTGCCATTTTTATAAATGATGGTACGAAACCCTTCATGCGCGAGTCCGACTCGCACTTGGCCGGTTTTTTTATTCATTATAGCGTTGTTCGTCAAGTTGACTCACCTTTCAATGATGTCAACATGACTTTGTATATGATTTGTGTTGGTCTTATTATTGTTTTTGTTTTGCTTCCATACTAGACTGTGACTGGAAGCGCTAGAAAAACATAGAATGCAGCAGCTGCTTCACTTTCCGCGCATAATTTAGAGGGAGCCGAACGAAGGTTTCTGTCTGAATATTGCAATATAGCTGATGTCGTGACAATCTATCACACTAGCAATACCAATATACAGTCTATATATATATTTATATTTCTAAAATGTCCTTTGCATACATGGCAAAAACAGATTGGTTAGGCCGTTGACGCTCTGATCACCTTGTATGGGTTACAGGCGTAATATGTGACATTTGATTTGTGACTACATATATTTATCTAAGTTGCGGTTACGTACTACAAGGTATAAGCATATAGTTGATGAAGGTTAGTAGTGAAAAACAAAAATTAGTTGCAGTCGCATCGTTCCGGTGATAACTAGATTTTGCTACAACTTCTTTGAACCGGATTTTTTTATTTTCTGATGTGATGGTAAACACTAAAACAGAGTTTTTTTTAAAAACAGTGTACTTTATACTAGGTTTATGCTAGTGACTATCAGCATTCGAATTTCCTCAACAAACAAATAAACATAGGTCATATCGTAATACCGGGAGTAAAAAAAAATGGCGACCATATTTTAGGGTGTGATTCTACCCATGAAACCTTAGAGCAACACGGCCTTCCGCTCGCCCGAGCGAGCATGAAACTGAACAACTTTCCCCAAGGAACATAGGTCGAAATACGAAAAATAATTTGGTCCTCCCATATAGTTGGTGTCAGCGGCTCGAGTCAATTTGTATGGGAGAGCCAATTTTTTTTTCATATTTCGACCTATGTTCCTTGGGGAAAGTTGTTCAGTTTCATGGGTAGGATCACACCCTAAAATATGGTCAGCAATTTTTTTTACACCCTATATAAATAAATAACTCCCCATAATAAAAAAAAGGTAATCGTCAAATTTTGTATGGCATCGCATCAGTGTTTTTTCCTTCCTTCTATTCCTATACTTTTATTTGGAAAAACAATTTATGTTATGTAATATGTTACAGGTTACTTCATAATTTATAATGATGTCATTCATACAAGTGTAGGTAGGTATATGTTCTTTAGAACTGGTCAAATATCAATAAGAAAAATTTCCGTTCTTTCACAATTATTAATTAAAATAAACTTAGAAATTAAATTATACGTTGAATTCCATAAAATAATCTATATTTGCATGTAAACAGGGCAATCAGAATCAAAATTTAGGCTTGACCAAATCCCGGCCGTACAAAATCAAATTTTACTAGGAGACACTTCTACGAAAATCAGTATAAATTTAGGATGTTTCAGAACGATAGTGAGTCTGCTACGTACGCTCTAGATCTTATCTATCTCTAATTTCCACCATTTATCAATAGCTAACGGAACTACCGCTTACCGTGCCCTTCAAAACACGTAAACTCATTTATTGCTTAATATCACTGCAATGCAAAGCTAGCATGCGTGCCAGCCGTCACATTTTTCGTACCCCATTTCATTTCCCATGTTTTCTTGTTATGTGGGTTTTTCGAGTCCGCTTACGACCCGATGAACCCCGTGGTCAGAATTTTCTTTTTTCATTTCGCCTAATAGCTCAGCTATTATGCCTGGTTTGTGCAACGACCACTATCAAAGACAGCAGCGGCTTAACGTGCCCTCCGAAACACTGAATCTTTTTTCTTACAGACAATCAGGTGATTGAGCCTGCATTGTCCGAACCAAACTGAGGAAAATCTTAAAGTTATAATTTAACAAATATCAAACTTTCATTTCAAACATACAAATGAGCGCATTTATACTATACGTATTAGTAGGATACTGAAGAAACATGATGCAGATTGAATAGAATGACCTGTGACCACTCAATTTGGCCAGAATTGTCTGTCATGTAAATGTAAGTAAGTAATAGTGATTGTATGTACAGTAGGCTGCAAAAGTGCATACCTAGTACCGCCTGAAAAGATTGAAGTTTTCTTGGAAATCCATGTAGCTTTTAAAATATTTATTTAAGATTCGGATATGTCTTAACAAGTAATCCAATTTTTTTAAACAATTTTATTAAAATCATTTCACACTTTTGTAAAAACTTCAATCGTTTGCGGTGGCACTAGGTATGCTATTTTGCAGCCTACTGTACGTATTAATACACATGATCTGGCTATGATTTCGGGTGTAGGAGGAAAAACCCTAGCAGTTTCTAATATAATAATAAGTATTTATCGTAATAAAGTAGTTAGAACAAAGAGTTTGAATAAAAATTAAGTATAGGTACATAACAAACTTATACATACATAAAATCACGCTTTTACCCCTAGTGGGTAGGCAGAGCGTCAACGACACAAACAAAGGTCGTTCCGCCACGTCTGACAAGTTTTGAGGGTTGTTTAAGATAGATCTGTGTATTGCTGTAGTGATAGGTTGTCAGCCCATCGCCTAAATTACAATATACTGAAATCCTCGAATCCCTTAGCTGGTTTTTACAGCATGCTTGGGAGGAGATGCAGCTGGCACATTCTATGTTTTCTATAGCTCCCAGTCCAGCATGGAAGTACTCGCACATGCAAAGGTACCTATAGTCACACTTTTATCCTTTGCCTTGTCTGAAAATGTACAGGGTGGTAAAAAGAAAAGATTTACTTAATAAAGAGATTGATTTAATCATTGTATTGAAAAAATAATTTGATTTAAATCATGATTAATATCAAAATTATTTAATCATGCCAACCCTGCTACCAACTGAGCTTCACTATCAACGTCTCATGTTTATATGTTTGTTTGTTTGTCCGCAGCGACCCGTACGTGCGAGTAGAGCTGCAGAAAGTAGAGGGTGACGTCACTATAGAGACATTTCTCACCAAGACCAAGAAAAAGGTACACCATTATTTATATTGCTTATCTCTTCAGTAAATGCCTCAGGGCCATCGTAATAAAATAATACATCTAAGTTTTTATTTACATAAATTGTTTTTTTTTTTTCAGACATTAAATCCAGTATGGAATCAGGAGTTTGTATTTCGGGTAAGTATATCGATTTTAAATTTAAATCAATCACATCGCATCACCTTCTGTTTAATTACATTGAAAAGGGACAGGATATAATCAGCTATCCAGTAATAGCGTGGAAATGTAACGGAAAAAAATGTAAATCATAGTGGTAACTTAGGACATTGAGTTTACTGGACATTGGGGTGAGATTGGACATAAAGCCGCGATTCCATTGTGCAAGTATTTCTATGCAAGTTTGACGTCACTCTATTGAAGCTTAGATGTATTTTTTTTTCCGATCCTAAAAACCAATTCTTTATTCAAATTAAAATCATGACGAGAAATGTAAATTATATGCATGTTTACTTTTCCACTACTCATGATTAAATTGTTACAGAATAAATCTCCTTTTAACGAAGTGACTAGACTAAGCTAAATCTAGCTCTAGAAAATAACATCCAGGACCAGCAGCGCGTGATCCTTAAAAACCCGTCCATCTTCCAGGTGAAACCCACCGAACACAAGCTGCTAATCCAAGTGTTCGACGAGAACCGCTTGACTCGCGACGACTTCCTCGGCATGGTGGAGATTCCATTATCAGGCGTGCCAGGCGAGAGCGCCGCCGCCGCCCGCCCCGCGCCCCTCAAGTATCCGCTGCGGCCCCGCAGGTCTGTGTAAGTGTTGTCTGCTTATTCTTCTTTTTAGTTCACTTGCTCAATTGCATCTTAATTTACTTTTCGCGTTAAAACTTTTCCTGGGCATGGGCATAATACGATGCAGCGGCGCTGGTCCCATCCTCCACCCTGGCCTAAAGCTTTTATGAAGTTACAAAGCAATAATTATTTTTATAACACATTTGCTCGTAAATGGTCTCTTACTACACCAATTTCAATATTGTATTGTATCTTATTACGTACTTGAGCGTAATCGTAATGTAAAATGCACGAGTGCTGTAAAACACACGATTTTTTTTTTTAATTAGGTAAAACGCACGGTTTATCGAACGGTACTTTTTTAAATCTTAGCAAAGAGTTTTTATGGCAGAAAAGTGGTCAACATTTTATAAATAAAATTAACTTTGGGAGATAAAGTATAATAAAATAAACATTTAATTCTTTGATTTAATTAATTTTTACAATAAATTACAACCATTTATCTGTAACAAAATAAAAAAAATATTAATTTAGTTTATTAGTAATACTGGCTGGTTTTTAGCGCGATATATACTTGGTAATCTGGGGTACGTTCAGAAACGCTCGATCGATCGAAATTTAACCTGGTTAAAAATTATATTGCCCGTTCAGAGACACCTGGCAGACGAAATTTCGACTAGGTTAATTTTTATCCGGCCCGTTCAGAGGCGCACCGGAAGTGAGGTTTTATCTGACAGCAGCTAAGGTGCACGTTCAGTGCGTCCCACTAGTATAAGATTCGATCGGTATAAATATCGAACTGGGTCGACTGAACGTACCCCTGTGGATGCGCGCGCATCGCTAATATGTGAACGAGTAAAAATTATCCCATCCCTCGCTTTTTTTCTTTTCGCTGTATTGTTTTAATTTTTTAGCTATTTCCTCGCAAATATGTTATAAAACGTCGTACGACATACGTGCGGTTTGATAATTACAGCCTCTGCTTTCTTGTAGCCCTCGCCTACGGCTCGGGCTAGCAATATCGCCTCGGCTGTAACTATCAACGCACCGCACTTGTATCGTAATGTACTATTTAACATGGTAGTAAAACTCTGTTATATTATTTATTAACTTAATATAATACTTCTATTAATATCGTGATATTCGCGCTCGCTGCGCTCGCAATATCAGTTGATAAACCTCGATCAGTACGCTTGCGGTGTAAGTTAATGTACCTCGATCAGTATCGTAGTATCTTGCACTCGCAATATGAGTTATTATACCTAGATCAATAACGTGTGATCTTGCGCTCGCTACGCTCGCGTTATAATTTTTTTTTTTTTTTTTTTTTTTTTTTTATGAATTTAATATGTAAGACAGTTGAGTATTCAAACTGATTAGTATATGTCTTAGAAACGCGATTACTTGAACTTTCCTCGATAGAAAAAAGTCACAAAGTTGCCTCCATTTCTTGATTATAATGACGATATTGGCCTGTTATGGCTAGAATAAACAATTTTAAAGTAAAAAAAACAAGTCTGTAATAATCACCCCGAGGTTTTATAGTAGGTATATGTCTTATTTTCTTTTTAATTTGTATATTTTGAACAAAAAAACTAGATTTACTGCGATTTTCGCACACGCGATGCTCGACTGCCGACGTAACTGCCACGCCGTAGCGCGCGCTGAAGTAAACATTATTTCAATGACGTTTCGTGTGAATTTCGTGTATCTTAAAATGAATGTGCGTATCTATGGCTCGGCGCAGGCTTAAATATAAGTTTTTTTTGTATTCGCTTCTGCTTTGGTTTCTTAACAATCTCTCTTTACTTCGCAGATTGATGTTGTGTGTGTATGTGTATTTTACTCAATGTACGGACTGTTTGTTTTTTGCATTAAAATAATAACAACATTAATTATTAAAAATTTATTTTCTTCCCAATTTATATAATTCGGAACACACTCATAGCCGCTGGCAAAAAGCGTCTGTCCCAATTTTCTCTATTTTTTAAATTCCAGCGCGCGATCCCGAGTCCGCGGGCACATAGAAGTGTATTGTGCGTTAGTGGGGCGAGTGGGGGACACTGAGGGGGAGGGGGAGCACACCCCCACACAAGAAGACTGGGAGATGGTGGATAGAGCGCCGCAAACTGGAAACGTGCAACCGGTGAGTGAAACTAAGTTACACATTGACATTGGGGTCCAAAGTGACCTTATACTGCGGAAACATCGGACATTCAGATATTGAGTTATCTGGACATTGGGGTATAACTGGACACTGAGCTAAGATAAGATTTGATGGCACTGGACATTGAATTTATTATATTTATTTTACTAGGTGAGTGTCTATACAGTTCATTGAGGAGTCTTTAATAGCAGGCTAACCTTGACATCGGGGTAACTGTGATAGCGGCACAGAATTAATATAGTACTACATAATAGCGGGCTGGCTGACTTTGACATCGCGGTAACTTTGATAGCGGGCTAGCGTGCCGCCGGTGAGTAAAACTAGTAGCAACTTCTTAGCATTCATAGAACACGAAGTAAATACAAGATTAACTTCGGACATAAAGTTTATTGGACATTAGGGTATTACTGGATATTTGAGTTAATTGGACATTGAATTAACTCTGAAAATTGATGACACTGAACAATACTAGACATTGAGCCGGGTAACTTTGGACATTAGGGTAACATACAGTCTGCAATTTCATCGAAGAAATATGGAAACTAAAGGAGAGTCAGCAAAAATGATACGTGTATGCTTGCTTGATGCTTTGTTGCCTCGTAGATTGTACTCGTACATCTTTTAATTTTTTGAAGAACCATTATTAAGATAATATATACCTTAGATATACCTTTCTACTTAGAGCCTATTATAAGAAATCCAGTCCGCGCCTGCACTTAAATTGTAGATTGTCGAAAAGTTAGTTATTTTTTGTTGTTTTTCATTTGCCGCGAGTTTATTCGAACACATTATTTCAGACACATTCTTTGCAGTGCCCTAACAGGGTTTCATGTGTGATACCAAATAATGTTATAACACCTACTTACCACATGAAAGCAATAAAGATATTATGATTATGATTATTCTGTGGCGTGTAGCGTGTATTGAATCAGTATTTGGGTGTTAGGTGGTGTCGCGAACGGAGAATTCTTTCACGGGCAGCGACTGGGACTTGGTTGACCTACAAGAGGTCCAGAATGGTGTACGTTACTTTTTGTTCCTTATTTAACTTTTTATATTCAAGGAGATGGATGCCTTCTTTCTTGTGGGCTTTGGTGGGGTTCAAGAGCGTTTATAAAGTGCATAAGAAGCAACTTCCATGCTGGACTGGGAGTGATAGAAAAACATAGAAAGTGCCAGCTGCATCTCCTCCCGTGCATGCTGTAAAAATCGGCTAAGGGAATCGAGAGTTTCAGTGTATTGCAATTTAGGCGATGGGCTGACAACCTGTCACTATAGCAATATACATAATCATCATCTGTATTAACCCTCAAAACTGTCAGACGTGGCGGAACGACCTATGTTTAGGTAGTTTTTGCTCTGCCTACCCCATTAGGGATAAAGGCGTGATTTTATGTATGTATGTATGTATGTATAAGAAGCAAGCATTTAGTTTATGTGGACTCTAAAATATTTTTATCTGAAGTAAATTTGGCTTTGAACACTTTCTTCTTTGCTTTGCTTATAAATATTTCTATGCGACTATAAATGTGGTAGACGTTCTTGCATTGCGTATGATTAAAAATCAATGTCTGATGAGTATCTACTGGGTGTAAGGGACAGCGTCCCGCAAACTGATAGGGGTTGGTTTTTTTTTTTCAGGAAATGAAAAAAAAATAAAACTTGCTTTTCCATACAAATTGTCTGATCGAGCTGGTCATTTTGTATGAAAAAGCTATTTTTCTTTTCATTACCTGAAAAAATATCCTGATGGTAGTTGTTCAGTTTCGTTGACTGAGCAACCCCTATAAGTTTGCCATATTAATATTACGAACACATTACACATTATAAGGGATAGGTGTCCACAATTTGAATCTTCTACAACGGCTGCCCAATGTCTGCTCCGTAAAAAAATAACTGACGATCTTAATGGCTATTATGAAGATAGGTGGGAAATTATCAAAAGTCTTGGATGAGTAATGTGTTAAGCTAATTCACAAAAGCTGTGTTATTGTAAAATTCTTGTTTTTTTTTTACAGGTGATCGGCGGCGATCCATTACCAGCCGGCTGGGAAGAGAGACAGGACGCAAACGGACGCACCTACTACGTGAACCACATCGCGAGATCGACGCAATGGGAACGACCCACTATAAACACATTTCAGTCAGTATTCCATATTACTATTTTAATACTCAATAGATAATGTCAAATATATACAACGTGTTACAGAAAGGGTATATGCATCGAGAAATGTGTGAATCTACCCATGAAACTGAACAACTTTCCCTAAGGAACATAGGTCGAAATACGAAAAAAATCGTGTCCTTTCATACTAAATGCATCAGCTGATAGCGTATTTAGTATGGGAAGTCAATTTTTTTTTTTCGTATTTCGACCTATGTTCCTTAGGGAAAGTTGTTCAGTTTCATGGTTAGATTCACACATTTCTCGATGCATATACCCTTTCTGTTACACCCTGTATATATATTTTTATTCATGTGCCAGTAATTTCGCTGCCTCCCACTTTTGGGACTATTCAATTCACATGGCGCAGTGCCTCTGTATTTGTCACCTTTGTATTTGGTCGAATCCTTAAACTTCACGAATGTTGATATTGCGCCATGTGTAACACAAAAATTAAAATACTTTAGTAGAAGTATATACCCAGATAGATGGGCCAGGTTAGCAACAGAGTGGGTTCCCCTCGATAGCCGGCGAGGAAGAGAAAGACCAAGAAAACGGTGGCGTGACGACCTAGATGCCTTTGATAAGAACTGGGTAAACATGGCTGACGATCGCGAAATGTGGAAGGAGAAAGGGGAGGCCCTTGCCCTGCAGTGGGACATCCCAGGCTTAAAAAAAGAAAAAAAAGTAGAAGTATGGTATGACTACACCCATTTATAGTGGTGTTGCTGTCCTGGCAATCCCTACCATAGTTATAAATCATCACCCCACATAATTCGTCACTTTGCCGCAGACGCAACGTGTCCCGCGAGTCGGAACAGCGCATAGAGACAGCTGCTACAGAGTTCCAGCGACGCTTCCACATCTCACACGACGACGAGACGAACACTGCCAGCCCCAGCCCCGCCAGACATCAGGTGTGTACTGTAGCGATACCACGGGGCACGGGGCACGGGGCACGGAGGGAAATGGGGTCAAACGGGAATTGTTGTGGGGTGAAATAGCACATAAGTAATAAAAGTGGGGTAACGCAAATTTTACCATCATTGCTTACTTTACTTTACTATCACTTGTGGGGTAATATGGGACTTAGTTGGGTAATATGGGACTTAGTTGGGTAATATGGGACGTACGGAGGAGTATTATGGAAGTTGTTTTGGGTTAATGTGTGACTTATTAGGGTGCGGTAATATTGGACTTAGTGGAAAAATATGGGATAATAGTCATTAATATAGCCTGACAGGTTATTAAAAAGACCTGTCATAGAGGTTCCGAGGTAAAGGAAGTCCATGAGTCCTTCTTTTCTTCTTTCTCTGTCTTTCTCTCTTCAGGTCTTTTTAGTCAGTAATCAGATCATGCTATTAATGGGGTAATATGGGACTCATAGGGTAAATGGGAGTTGTTGTGGGGTGACATGTAACTTAGTGGGGCGGGGTAATATTGAATTTAGTGGGGTATGTGGAACTCACAGAGCGGTAACAATGGACTTAGTGGGGTAATGGTAATGAGCGACTTGTTGCCTAGTAACATGGGTTTTATTGGGCCTTATGATGGTAGTAATGTGAGAAATGTTGTGGGGTAGTATCCGTTATGGTTTTTAATTTATTTATTAAAGAGGCCAATTTTGTGTGAGGTTAAACAGAAAATAAACTGTGGGGCAAAATGTTATTTATAGTGGGTTTGTAATTCGTTGAGATATACATAAAGTATCAGGGTCAATGTAGGAAAAAAAACGCATTGGTTGGGAAGAATATCTGTGTAACGCACTCAATAAATGGGTTTGGCATCATTTACACAACAACTTTAAGCAATACACATTCAATTCATCATCAGCCACAACAGTCCACTGCTGGACATGGGCCTCCCCGGCATTGGGGGTATATGCCATACTCGCCACGCTTGGCAGGCGGGTTGGTGAGCGCAGTACAAGCGTTCCATTCACAGGGAACTCTGCAGACCATTCCCTGGATTTACACATTCAAATACATTATTATATAAATTATTTATTATGTTTTCAGTAGTCATCGGCGAAGCTTTACGAAATTTGATTACGATTAAATAGTTCTTTAATGTGTCTATAAGAATATGCAAAATTAATCTTTAAGACGCTTGCCATAAGTCATTTATTCTATTGTAAAATTTGTATTGTCCTTTATTATTTAAAATGGACAGATTAAAGGACTTAAATTTTCAATCTTTTTTGTGATGGTTATTTATGTCTATTATTATATTATATGTTACACGTTACTGAAGAATAATATATTAGTTCCTTTGGTGTCAATATTTTGCATGTCACTAGAGTCTGTGCGAAAAGAGAACAGGTATGGAATTTGAGGGCGCACATTTGTATTTATTAGCCCACGGCAGGTTGCGTGGGGTTTATGCCTAGGTCTTTGACCTTAAACATCCAAAATTCAATGTAGAAGGTTAAGGACCTGGGTATAGACCTCACACGACCAAGCGAGGGTTAATTAAATACAAATGCGCGCCCTTAAATTCTATGCCTGTTCTCTTTTCGCACAGACTCTAGATGTGGTAATAATTGAATAAACACTGGATGCATTAAGTAGTGCATGCTTACCGATGTTGACGTATGTATGTAGGTGGTTACATTTTATTTATAAAAGCTATTTAAGATTTTAATAGGGGATCTGGCAGAGCATTCCAAAATTATTTGAGTAAAAGAATTAAAAATTCTCACGGCCACTGATGAAACCTATGCCATTCGGCAGATAATATTTCTCGATTTTTAAAATTATTTTTAAATAAATATTATGTAAAAAAATGTTCATATCTTTGTTCGGCGTCACTTTTTGAGATTTTACCAAAGGGTACTTTCTATTATCTGCCGATTGGCATCGGTTTCTTTAGTGGCCGCAATGATATTTTATTTTTATTTTCAAAATTGGCAAAACTATGTTAAATATCTTAAATGGCTTTTCAAAGTAAGACCTGAGAAATGACAAAACAATGAACTTAGAGAATTCATATTTTTCTTATTTGAACTCGCTGGCCTTACTTTTTATATGTTCTATTAATGTTGTGTTCTAATTTGGTATTTAATAGGTAGGAATTAATTTCGCAGCATGGCTACTCGCGACACATTATAAAACTAACAATTAAATTTAACTATGCCACGAAAAAATCTATAAAATTTAGGATATGTATTGGTGTATTCCCTTATTATAGGAAATTATTAATCTTACTAATCCAATAAACATCAGAATTTTGTTATATTTACAGATGATATTGATATAAAATATCATTTATGTCTAGATAAAATATATATGATAAGATTAATATGTATGTTCTAAAATGGGAGTTTTAAGCACGATACTTGTTAGTTCCTGCAGAGGGCGCTGAAACTGGCTAAAAAAACGTTTCTTTGCACGGAAAATTCTATTGACTATATATATCGTTTCTAATTTTGTCAAATCAATCTTATCTTCCCATCACACTGACAAACTAACTGACCATTGTGTTGTCCTCACATCATAGACAGTTCTGGCATTGAACCAGCCAATCTAGATCTCTCGCTGCCTTAATCCCGCCGTAAACACGGACCAACGCGAAAGGTCTTATGCACTGGTCTTAATGTGTCCCTTGTTCGAAATACAAACTTATTTGTGCGGGCTTAGTATGTAAGTTTGGCAATATTTAAATAGTAACATGGTGGTCGCTTAAAGTGGTCTTATTTATATCAGGGTTAGTCTAGTCATGATAAGGCAGTAATTTTACTCTTAGTCATAAACCTCGTACAAATCCAGGCATGGCACATCGAATAGAAGATCTTAGATGGGCAGAATAATATGACGCTTCTTCACATTACATTGTTAGAGGAGTGCCTTCAGAAACAATCTTATTTAAACTTATATAGGCGTCACTATGCACCAACCTAACATGATTGATTTATTATGACTAAGAAATTATCCTGGTCACGGCACCAAATTGTAACAACCCCCCTTCAACAGAAAAAAACTTTCTAAATATATTTTTAAGTAATGCCCTTACGTATTATATTAATTATAGATCACACTTTCTTAGCTTATACATTAGTTTTTTATAAGTCATCCAACCAACCGCGCACCCCACCTCGCACAAATAAGTTTGTACGTCGGTAATATCAACTGTTGTCTGGCAGGAGGATCTCAGCCATAGCGCTGCAAGTACCCCCGCCTCCGCCGACCCCACGCCCTTTTCCACCCCCGTCCGATCCCCGGCCAGGGACACGCAAGAAACAGATGCAGAACAAATTATACCGACAACTGGGGAAACACCACAAACTGATAACCCGCAGAGTGGTGAAACACCACTAACTGATAACCCGCAGACTGGGGAAACGCCACAATCTGACACACAGACTAATGAAAGTCTAGAAGAAGAAACTGACCCAAGCCCAAATGTGGAAACAGCCGAACGCAACGGCCCGACTAGCTTAAGTGAAACCGACTGTGATACTAGGAATAGACAAGAAGACGACGACGTCGTCTGCGCCAATGAAGTACGATTACGAGTAACCGACGGGAACAACGAAATTAGTACTCAAGATACAAGTCAAACGGAACAAAATGAGGCCGGACAGGGCGATACACCAGAAGGAACCAATTCAGAAGTTGTAACAGACAGACAAGAGAGCTCAGAAAACAACGAAGTATTCGAAACGACAGAAACAACCACAGAAGGAAGACAGGCTACCACTGAGGATACAGAAAATGACTCTTTAGCAAGGCAGAACGCCACTGAACGTACGGAAGTTGACTCTTTAGCAGACGAGAACGAAGAATCCTTGCAATTCGATGAGAACCACTTTAGCACGCCGGTGGGAGGGGCCAGTCCGGAGCAGAGGCGGCGGCGGCGGCGAGCCAACACCGCCTCGTCCATGGATGATACCGAGGTAAGAGCGAAGCGGGGTGACGCGGGATATCACATCACACTGATTAGGTATAAACTTACGAAAACTGGAGATGAATGTGTACCACAATTTCGTTAATATGACACGAAATATGAAGGTTGAAAGGAGATTCTGGCATATTTCAATATTTAGCAAGGAGGAAACATTATTATCGTTTCAACTTATTCATGAAGTGCATTTGCAGTTGTTTTATCTCACGACTGCCGCTACACCATTCTTGTGGTTGTGCGTGTGCGTACAGACACGTGCCCTTGTGTGTGTGTGTACCTACAGGTTTACTATGCCCAGCTTACGCACAATAAGGCAATGTGTTCGTGGTACATTTACATACACAAGTATGGACATGGATGTACATGTATGCAAAATAAATGAAATTGAAATTGAATTGAAATTGAAATTGGATAAGCGACAGTCGTGTCGTGGGATAGAACATGCAGATTTTTGCCTTACTTTTATTGACCTCTTCAGTTTTCGTAATACCTTACCACTTATGTAAAATGGCAAACAAGTCTTCGTGTTTTCATAGTGAGTAGTCCAGCTAATTTAGAATGCTAGCTAACGAATAGTATATTTTGATTTTGGTGCTAATATGAATTAAGGTTTGGTTTTTTATGAAAAGATTGCCAAATTGACCATTTACCTAATAAACTTGAACGTAAAACTCTATTCCTCTCTTTCTTATCACGTAACTGTGAAAGAGATGGATAGACGTTTGATCATTCATTGTCTGATATTGAATTCGCGTCACAACCGCAACGCTAATGTGCTTGGGACTTGTCTATGAGCGTGTGAGGTACAACGTGTGTCCTGTCCATTTTGTCCAATGTCATTATGTCCATTGTCAATATGTCCAATGTCTATAATGTCCAAAGTATACAGGTTTTATTACATTAAATATGTTTGCGCGGTTTTGAGACATTGTGTTTTAAGCTTGGTGTTTTATTTCTTTAAAAATGTCCTTTGTCCATATTCCTATTTTCAATGTAATATTTCTATATTAATTAACTATCACGCATCGTTCATTTAACACGCCGCCGCAAGCTTGTACACTTTTGTCCCATTCTATATTCTATAGTTAGTACTTACTAAAGTTTATGTCAACAGAACTTCAACAATATATGAATCTCTTAATATTTCTCCATCACAAAAAGTATCTTCCAATAATTGTGTCGATTCTCGCCGTCCAGTTACTAATTCTAATTCTTAGTAGCGCTGTCACTTTCTTAAATTTGACATAAGAACAGGATAGCAAATAAACACATGACTTTGACATTCCTAATCTGACATAAGACTGCTTATTTGACGTAAAATAACATGGAGCATGCTCTATGCCATGAACTTCTCTATGCTCGCTTCTTATTTAAAGAATTATTTAAGCAAATTAGGAACGTCAAACACATGTGTTGTTTATTTGCTATCCTGTTCTTATGTCAAATTTAAGAAAGTGACAGCGCTACTAAGAATTAGAACTAGTAACTGGACGGCGAGAATCGCAATCGACACCAATACATTTGATTTTGGTAAAGAATTGATTGGTATTTGGGTTTGAATTGACTATAAATAAATGCAAATGTGTAATCATGAAATATTATTTATTAGCATTTAGTTGACAATATTATAGTCCTTCCTAATTGTATGTATTGTAAATATTTGTAAAAAAAATGGCATCGTTTTCTTGCACTGCGCTTTGCTTTGCTTCCATGTAGTTTAAGTTACTTGTATGTTGCATGTATTGTATTGCACAGATTATGTAAAAAGTTAAATTCACTGTAAATAATAATTATAATATAAGTTGCATATTTGAACTTTCGTTAGCCAGGCTACTTAGTGTAGATTAAGCCTTAGCAAATGACACTCTTTGTTTTATTTAAAAGATTTAAAAAAATAACAGATTCTTAAATATTAATAATTGTTGTTTGAAATATTATAATGTGAACAACAGCAGCTCGGCTAAATGTCGCTAGGTTTTTAAACAACTTGTACTGTACATATGCTCATTTTAAGATATTGTAAGAAAAAAACAGGAAACACCATATTCCGTGCTTTCTGTCTACTCGTATGATGAAATTTCAAGTGTCGTCCCGCCAAAATAGTAAAAATCAGATATAATCCACTGAACAACCCCAATATTTGGGTTCAGGCATTTAAGAAAAATATAAAATGCTTTAAATTTATCGGTAGGGAAAATTCTGGAGATACACAAACATAAATGGGAAAATATATGACAACAAGACACTGCACTGGTTACATTACGACCCCTACGAAAAATGGTGTATCCTCTTTAGTAGCTATACCGGGCCCAATATTGAGACTCCCTCCACCTCCAGGACGAAACAGACGCGTCAACAGAGAGCACTCGCAGCAGCAGCGCCAGCAGCGTCCAGAGCCAAAACCTCCCAAACAGTGATGGGTTACCGGCCGGCTGGAGTATGCAGAAAGCGCCCAACGGCAGGATATTCTACATCGACCATAATAACAAGACTACTACGTGGATTGATCCTAGGACAGGTAGGTAACTCTTATTTTATCATTTAGGATACAAGCTATATACATTTGGATGAAATAGCAAGAACTTAATCAATACAATACGCGAGCGTAGCGAGCTCGACATTTATTACAGTTGCATGAGTGAAAGAGAAGTAAGCATGACCTCTTACGGAAACTGAAATAATACAAAAATCGACTCAATACGTTACGCGAGCAAACCGAGCATGATATTTAAATAAAACTGAATCAACACGTTATGCGAGAGAAGCGAGCGTGACATTCAAAGAAAACTGAATCAATACGTTACGCGAGCGAAGCGAGCACGACCCCCTAAGAATACCGAAACAATACACGAGCGAAGCGAGCGCGATATTCTTCAAAAAATAACTAATCGTAATTCCAATATTTCGTTCATCACCTTTCTTATTTGTTTAGGTTGCGCATCCAGCTTACCCCAAGCGGCGGCGGCGGCGGCGGCGGCGGCGGGAAGCGCGGGGGGGGAGCAGGACGAGCTGGGGCCGCTGCCCGAGGGCTGGGAGGAGCGCGTGCACACTGACGGCAGGATCTTCTTCATCGACCACAGTGAGTGAGCTTAATTACTTAAACTAAAATATACTCATACCTTTTAGTACATACTATCACGCCTGTATCCCTAACGGGGTAGGCAGGGCATCATAGATCTGTACGAGTATATTGCTGTAGTGACAGGTTGTCAGCCTATCGTCTAAATTACAATATAATGAAACCCTCGAATCCCTTTGCTGGTTTTTACAGCATGCCCGGGAGGAGATACAGCTGGCACATTCTAAATTTTTCTATCGCTCCCAGTCCAGCATGGAAACTACCTAGTTTGTTGAAGAACAAGGTAGTTGGTTAACCTGAGAATCAGCACTTTCAACATCTAACACCGTATCATTCACCTCAACCTGAGAATCAGCACTTTCAACATCTAACACCGTATCATTCACCTCAACCTGAGAATCAGCACTTTCAACATCTAACACCGTATCATTCACCTCAACCTGAGAATCAGCACTTTCAACATCTAACACCGTATCATTCACCTCAACCTGAGAATCAGCACTTTCAACATCTAACACCGTATCATTCACCTCAACCTGAGAATCAGCACTTTCAACATCTAACACCGTATCATTCACCTCAACCTGAGAATCAGCACTTTCAACATCTAACACCGTATCATTCACCTCAACCTGAGAATCAGCACTTTCAACATCTAACACCGTATCATTCACCTCAACCTGAGAATCAGCACTTTCAACATCTAACACCGTATCATTCACCTCAACCTGAGAATCAGCACTTTCAACATCTAACATCGTATCATTCACCTCAACCTGAGAATCAGCACTTTCAACATCTAACACCGTATCATTCACCTCAACCTGAGAATCAGCACTTTCAACATCTAACATCGTATCATTCACCTCAACCTGAGAATCAGCACTTTCAACATCTAACATCGTATCATTCACCTCAACCTGAGAATCAGCACTTTCAACATCTAACATCGTATCATTCACCTCAACCTGAGAATCAGCACTTTCAACATCTAACATCGTATCTTTCACCTCAACCTGAGAATCAGCACTTTCAACATCTAACATCGTATCTTTCACCTCAACCTGAGAACCAGCACTTTCAACATCTAACATCGTATCTTTCACCTCAACCTGAGAATCAGCACTTTCAACATCTAACATCGTATCTTTCACCTCAACCTGAGAATCAGCACTTTCAACATCTAACATCGTATCGTTCACCTCAACCTGAGAATCAGCACTTTCAACATCTAACATCTTATCTTTCATCTCAACGTGAGAATCAGCACTTTCAACATCTAACATCGTATCTTTCACCTCAACCTGAGAACCAGCACTTTCAACATCTAACATCGTATCTTTCACCTCAACCTGAGAATCAGCACTTTCAACATCTAACATCGTATCTTTCACCTCAACCTGAGAATCAGCACTTTCAACATCTAACATCGTATCTTTCACCTCAACCTGAGAATCAGCACTTTCAACATCTAACATCGTATCTTTCACCTCAACCTGAGAATCAGCACTTTCAACATCTAACATCGTATCTTTCACCTCAACCTGAGAATCAGCACTTTCAACATCTAACATCGTATCTTTAACCTCAACCTGAGAATCAGCACTTTCAACATCTAACATCGTATTTTATGTTATTCGATATGCCGCCATTTTGTATCGCGTTTCTCGCGATCTTATGCAACAATGTGCAGGTGTGAAAGAAATGCGACATAAATTTGGAAGTGCTGATTCTCAGGTTGAGGTGAAAGATACGATGTTAGATGTTGAAAGTGCTGGTTCTCAGGTTGAGGTGAAAGATACGATGTTAGATGTTGAAAGTGCTGATTCTCACGTTGAGATGAAAGATAAGATGTTAGATGTTGAAAGTGCTGATTCTCAGGTTGAGGTGAACGATACGATGTTAGATGTTGAAAGTGCTGATTCTCAGGTTGAGGTGAAAGATACGATGTTAGATGTTGAAAGTGCTGATTCTCAGGTTGAGGTGAAAGATACGATGTTAGATGTTGAAAGTGCTGGTTCTCAGGTTGAGGTGAAAGATACGATGTTAGATGTTGAAAGTGCTGATTCTCAGGTTGAGGTGAATGATACGGTGTTAGATGTTGAAAGTGCTGATTCTCAGGTTGAGGTGAATGATACGGTGTTAGATGTTGAAAGTGCTGATTCTCAGGTTGAGGTGAATGATACGGTGTTAGATGTTGAAAGTGCTGATTCTCAGGTTGAGGTGAATGATACGGTGTTAGATGTTGAAAGTGCTGATTCTCAGGTTGAGGTGAATGATACGGTGTTAGATGTTGAAAGTGCTGATTCTCAGGTTGAGGTGAATGATACGGTGTTAGATGTTGAAAGTGCTGATTCTCAGGTTAACCAACTACCTTGTTCTTCAACAAACTAGGTAGTTTCCATGCTGGACTGGGAGCGATAGAAAAATTTAGAATGTGCCAGCTGTATCTCCTCCCGGGCATGCTGTAAAAACCAGCAAAGGGATTCGAGGGTTTCATTATATTGTAATTTAGACGATAGGCTGACAACCTGTCACTACAGCAATATACTCGTACAGATCTATGATGCCCTGCCTACCCCGTTAGGGATACAGGCGTGATAGTATGTACTAAAAGGTATGAGTATATTTTAGTTTAAGTAATTAAGCTCACTCACTGTGGTCGATGAAGAAGATCCTGCCGTCAGTGTGCACGCGCTCCTCCCAGCCCTCGGGCAGCGGCCCCAGCTCGTCCTGCTCCCCCCCCGCGCTTCCCGCCGCCGCCGCCGCCGCCGCCGCCGCTTGGGGTAAGCTGGATGCGCAACCTAAACAAATAAGAAAGGTGATGAACGAAATATTGGAATTACGATTAGTTATTTTTTGAAGAATATCGCGCTCGCTTCGCTCGTGTATTGTTTCGGTATTCTTAGGGGGTCGTGCTCGCTTCGCTCGCGTAACGTATTGATTCAGTTTTCTTTGAATGTCACGCTCGCTTCTCTCGCATAACGTGTTGATTCAGTTTTATTTAAATATCATGCTCGGTTTGCTCGCGTAACGTATTGAGTCGATTTTTGTATTATTTCAGTTTCCGTAAGAGGTCATGCTTACTTCTCTTTCACTCATGCAACTGTAATAAATGTCGAGCTCGCTACGCTCGCGTATTGTATTGATTAAGTTCTTGCT
>JARACY010003616.1:0-32013 GCA_029255725.1 Scrobipalpa atriplicella | reverse complement strand
GTGTGTTTATTAATAAAAATTATTTATTATATTAGTAAAGTACTGAACTTTTCGAAAGACATAAGGAAAATTTTGAATTGGTAAGGGTTACAGTGAACGGGTGAAGTAAACCATGGAGAAGGTAACTAGATGTTAATAATATAAACTATTAATATTTTTACAGAGAGCGTTTCGGACTCTACCATGTTGACTTCGAGGATCCAGCCCGCAAGCGTACTGCTCGTAAATCTGCTTTGGTTTACAAACAAGTAATCAAGACTCGCACTATCGACTACAGCTATGATCCGCAGGACTTGAATATTACCATTGACGATGGCTTTTAATTGAACGTTTTTTATATTTATGAAATAAATAATTATGTACCACGTACCAGTACAGTAGCATTTTATTACAATTCACCTTTTCTACATTCATTCATCTAATATTTGGCTTCAGAATCGTACTGTTTGAGTGTGTAGGTAGTAGGTACAACATACCTAAACTTTGAGTATTTTAAAGTTTTTTCTAAATGTTATTAAAAATCACTTTCCATCTCAATAGAAACTTTAGATACAGTCAGCAAAGGCGATTGCTGTACAGGGCTGCTCAAAACGGATTATAAGATATTTCAGGAAGTACTAATGTTTTTTTATGAAAACCTACATATTATTGACTTCAACAAATAAACGAAATTTTATAAAAATCCATAAATAACTTCCTGAAATATCTTTTCCACCGTTTGAAGCGGCCCTGCACAGATATCTCTTTTGCTGACTGTATCTATACTTGTTATCAATTTTGTCCTAAGAATTTATATTACAAAAACAAGCAGTTGTAAATAAAACACTTGAGTGTGGTTATCAAATTAGATTGCTGCGTAGGTAAAAATTTTTAGATTAAAACGTAGGCAGTCCATTTCCCTACTTAAAAAATATTACATTTAAAGTTAGAGGTGTATTTTATACCATTAATTTATGTTTATTTTATACGGGGTGTAAGGGATAGCTTTCCGCGAACTCTATCAGTTCACGAAAAACTTATCATTGCTCAGTGAACGAAACTGAACAACATTTATGCCGGTACTTCTTTTCAGGAAATGAAAAAAGCTACTGCAGCTGTCCCTTACACCCAGTTCCCAGTAGTATTATCACGGCACTAAAGTAGGTATAGGTAGTCACACTCGGTTTATATAAGTAATAACTTTTTAATTCTCAGTTTAGTTCACTAACCAATCAGTTTTAAACTATTCTGATCATTATCAAACAAAAGCAACGCATACACAAACATTCAATAAATTTTTGTCAAGAGTGTTTAAGATTCTGTAGGCAAAACGATCGTCCCTGAATCTGAAAATCCAACTTAAAACCCAATTCATAATAATTCATCTCATCAGTGCGTCTGTTTTTTAATTTATACCTGCGAATCCATTAAAAAAAAAACATAAAATAACTTAGTGGTTATTTTTTTACATTGTAACGGAACATCAATAAATTCAATTCAACTTATCCATCGTTTTGTATTCAATTAGCAATACAATCCGTCAGGTTCTTTATTAATTCTGTGAATACAAATCTACATAAAACAGTCAGTTAGCGTTAAGATCATTGTATATTAACTACAACACCATGTATTCAGGAAAATAAACAATTCTGATTCTGATTCTTCAACAAGTTCCCAAGGTAATCAAATTAAGGATAGTTAATAAATAAAATTAGAACCTACTTTGTCATACAACTAATTTATGTTTCAATTAATACAATAATATGTGATCTATAATATCTACTCACATTAACTCACTTTTATGAATGAAACAAACGCAGTTCCCGCCAAAAAAGTAATTTAAAATTTGATTAGAGCGAAACGCGGTAATTTACACTCTAGTTCCACATTTGCTTACCATAAACAATAAAAATATGTGCGGAGCTATGTGGGCGTTCAATTTCCGAACGAAAACTGTCAGTTCTCTAGTCTATGCCCAAAAGTGACAGAAGAAGAAGCTTGAAGAAGATCGAATCGATGGCTGCGCGAATCTGTCGAGATTTTGTTGAAAAAAATATTGTAACAATGCTTTTGTTTGTGTGAACACTGGACTCATTTAGTTAGAATTAAGTGTAATTGTGTTTAAAATAATTTTATGGAAAAATAAACAAAAATGCACAGGCGTCGCGGACCAAACTTCACCTATGTTAGCAGCTGTGTAAAATATATGATATTTGTTTTAAATTTTATATTTTGGGTGAGTATTTGGACAATTTTTTACCTTTAGATATATTCCTCGCACATTTCAATTCATGTCTGGTGAAAACGAAGCGTGTAAGTAGTGAAAAAAAGGCGTGGGAAGAGTTGGGAGAAAACGAACTCTTATTGTTTTTGGTGATTCATCTCCGACTATACTGTATGAACTAACTATATTTGTAACACCGTGATTACGTTTGTGTTTCCGTTGATACAATTGTTGCGGTTTGAAGTTTGAACCACCAGATAAATCTATACAGGGTGTAAAAAAGTACTACCTTCTTTTAAACCATATGTTCTACTGATGATACCAAACAACTTTCCCAAAGAAGAAAAATTTTAGCTCGAAAAAAAATTTTGCCTTTTCCATACAAAGATGCTCTCCGAGATGTGCAGTTTTGTATGGACGAGGCAAAATTTTATTTCGAGCTAAAAATTTTGTGCTTTGGGGAAGTTGTTTGGTATCATCAGTAGAACATGTGGTTTAAAGGAACATAGTACTTTTTTTTACACCCTGTATAGTTAGTTTATTACATTAGCTTGAAGTTTTAGGTACAATAGATAACAAAAGGCATAGCATTCGCGTTATTAATGAGTGGAGTTGATGAGTTTTATAACACAAAAATAACATAATATTGTATGTATTTTGTTTTGGTGCTATTATCTTTGTTGTTATACCCACAGATATTTCTTCCTAAATTAGTGTATCTTAGTTTTGAAGATTTTCCAAATCATGTCTTAAAGCTTACTCGTGTAAAATTAAAATTGCAATCAAATAAGTTTTCAACGAAAATGTAATTTTTTCTCCATAATATAATAAATGTATAATGGAAAAGACCCAACCCGCCTGCCAAGCGTGGTGAGTATGGCATATACCCCCAATTTTGGGGAGGCCCATGTCCAGCAGTGGACTGTTGTGGCTGATGATGATGATGATGATAAAAGAAGAGGGTCTTTTCACACCTTATTTTCCATTGTAAAAACAATTAACATTCTTGTTAAAAAAAAACCACATGTCCAAAAGTTTTTAAATATTACTAATTAATTAAAGCCGACCAGCAGGTTTGCTGAGAATACAAACAATCTTCTTCTGTTGTGTGGGTTTCAAGTCGATCGACCCAATGAACCCTGGTGTCACAGTTTTTAAACCACCTAATAGCACAGATAAAGGCCCCTCACTTAGTTTGTGTAGCAACCACTATCAAAGTTATTAACCAGGACCAATGCTTAACATGCCCTCCGAAGCACGGAATCCTTTTTCTTTTTGGACAATTAGGTGATTCAGCCTGCAACAAGTGCATTTTTTTTTAATTTAAAATTTTGATCATAATTATTTTTCTTTTCAGTTATTTGGAGGTCTTCTAGTAGGAGTTGGACTCTATGCATTTATCGACAAATGGCAGGCAACAGGACTTATCAAGGTATGATTACAGTAATTTCAAAATAAAATAAGATTATGGGTCCAGGATGATGTACAGCTGAGCTGACCTGTTCAACGAATACATACACATAAATCACGTCTTTGTCCCTAATGGGGTAGGCAGAGCAAAAATGACCTAACAAAGATCGTTCCGCCACGTCTGACAAGTTTTAGGGGTTATTACAGATGATTACGTATATTGCTATAGGCCTAAATTGCAATACACTGAAACCCTCAAATCCCTTAGCTGGTTATTACAGCATGCCGGGGAGGAGATGCAGCTGGCACATTCTATGTTTTTCTATCACTCCCAGTCCGTAAGTAAGAAATTGTTACCTTAGCTATAAGGCTGCCTATTGTGCATAATCTTTCTATAGTTACAATTATGTAAAAAAAAATTATAGGCTTTGTGTTAAGTGATGATTTTTGCAACTACAAATTGCTACCAACATCCAATTTCTTCTAAAAAAACATTCTTCTTACAGCTGGACACACTATACGACGTGATTCTGAACATCAGTCTGCTGATTGCATTACTAGGAGGAGTGGTTTTCATCGTTAGTTTCGCAGGATGCGTCGGTGCGCTCAGGGAAAACACTTGCTTGCTCAAGTTTGTAAGTATTAAGACGTTGTCGTCCAAAAATGGCCAAAAAGGCTGTTTCTGTTAAGTAGATAGGGCGAAAAATACTTATATGATAGAAATTGGATGTTGGTAGCAATTTGTAGTTGCAAAAATCATCACTTAACACAAAGCCTATAATTTTTTTTTACATAATTGTAACTATAGAAAGATTATGCACAATAGGCAGCCTTATAGCTAAGGTAACAATTTCTTACTTACGGACTGGGAGTGATAGAAAAACATAGAATGTGCCAGCTGCATCTCCTCCCCGGCATGCTGTAATAACCAGCTAAGGGATTTGAGGGTTTCAGTGTATTGCAATTTAGGCCTATAGCAATATACGTAATCATCTGTAATAACCCCTAAAACTTGTCAGACGTGGCGGAACGATCTTTGTTAGGTCATTTTTGCTCTGCCTACCCCATTAGGGACAAAGACGTGATTTATGTGTATGTATTCGTTGAACAGGTCAGCTCAGCTGTACATCATCCTGGACCCATAATCTTATTTTATTTTGAAATTACTGTAATCATACCTTGATAAGTCCTGTTGCCTGCCATTTGTCGATAAATGCATAGAGTCCAACTCCTACTAGAAGACCTCCAAATAACTGAAAAGAAAAATAATTATGATCAAATTTTAAATTAAAAAAAAATGCACTTGTTGCAGGCTGAATCACCTAATTGTCCAAAAAGAAAAAGGATTCCGTGCTTCGGAGGGCATGTTAAGCATTGGTCCTGGTTAATAACTTTGATAGTGGTTGCTACACAAACTAAGTGAGGGGCCTTTATCTGTGCTATTAGGTGGTTTAAAAACTGTGACACCAGGGTTCATTGGGTCGATCGACTTGAAACCCACACAACAGAAGAAGATTGTTTGTATTCTCAGCAAACCTGCTGGTCGGCTTTAATTAATTAGTAATATTTAAAAACTTTTGGACATGTGGTTTTTTTTAACAAGAATGTTAATTGTTTTTACAATGGAAAATAAGGTGTGAAAAGACCCTCTTCTTTTATCATCATCATCATCATCAGCCACAACAGTCCACTGCTGGACATGGGCCTCCCCAAAATTGGGGGTATATGCCATACTCACCACGCTTGGCAGGCGGGTTGGGTCTTTTCCATTATACATTTATTATATTATGGAGAAAAAATTACATTTTCGTTGAAAACTTATTTGATTGCAATTTTAATTTTACACGAGTAAGCTTTAAGACATGATTTGGAAAATCTTCAAAACTAAGATACACTAATTTAGGAAGAAATATCTGTGGGTATAACAACAAAGATAATAGCACCAAAACAAAATACATACAATATTATGTTATTTTTGTGTTATAAAACTCATCAACTCCACTCATTAATAACGCGAATGCTATGCCTTTTGTTATCTATTGTACCTAAAACTTCAAGCTAATGTAATAAACTAACTATACAGGGTGTAAAAAAAAGTACTATGTTCCTTTAAACCACATGTTCTACTGATGATACCAAACAACTTCCCCAAAGCACAAAATTTTTAGCTCGAAATAAAATTTTGCCTCGTCCATACAAAACTGCACATCTCGGAGAGCATCTTTGTATGGAAAAGGCAAAATTTTTTTTCGAGCTAAAATTTTTCTTCTTTGGGAAAGTTGTTTGGTATCATCAGTAGAACATATGGTTTAAAAGAAGGTAGTACTTTTTTACACCCTGTATAGATTTATCTGGTGGTTCAAACTTCAAACCGCAACAATTGTATCAACGGAAACACAAACGTAATCACGGTGTTACAAATATAGTTAGTTCATACAGTATAGTCGGAGATGAATCACCAAAAACAATAAGAGTTCGTTTTCTCCCAACTCTTCCCACGCCTTTTTTTCACTACTTACACGCTTCGTTTTCACCAGACATGAATTGAAATGTGCGAGGAATATATCTAAAGGTAAAAAATTGTCCAAATACTCACCCAAAATATAAAATTTAAAACAAATATCATATATTTTACACAGCTGCTAACATAGGTGAAGTTTGGTCCGCGACGCCTGTGCATTTTTGTTTATTTTTCCATAAAATTATTTTAAACACAATTACACTTAATTCTAACTAAATGAGTCCAGTGTTCACACAAACAAAAGCATTGTTACAATATTTTTTTCAACAAAATCTCGACAGATTCGCGCAGCCATCGATTCGATCTTCTTCAAGCTTCTTCTTCTGTCACTTTTGGGCATAGACTAGAGAACTGACAGTTTTCGTTCGGAAATTGAACGCCCACATAGCTCCGCACATATTTTTATTGTTTATGGTAAGCAAATGTGGAACTAGAGTGTAAATTACCGCGTTTCGCTCTAATCAAATTTTAAATTACTTTTTTGGCGGGAACTGCGTTTGTTTCATTCATAAAAGTGAGTTAATGTGAGTAGATATTATAGATCACATATTATTGTATTAATTGAAACATAAATTAGTTGTATGACAAAGTAGGTTCTAATTTTATTTATTAACTATCCTTAATTTGATTACCTTGGGAACTTGTTGAAGAATCAGAATCAGAATTGTTTATTTTCCTGAATACATGGTGTTGTAGTTAATATACAATGATCTTAACGCTAACTGACTGTTTTATGTAGATTTGTATTCACAGAATTAATAAAGAACCTGACGGATTGTATTGCTAATTGAATACAAAACGATGGATAAGTTGAATTGAATTTATTGATGTTCCGTTACAATGTAAAAAAATAACCACTAAGTTATTTTATGTTTTTTTTTTAATGGATTCGCAGGTATAAATTAAAAAACAGACGCACTGATGAGATGAATTATTATGAATTGGGTTTTAAGTTGGATTTTCAGATTCAGGGACGATCGTTTTGCCTACAGAATCTTAAACACTCTTGACAAAAATTTATTGAATGTTTGTGTATGCGTTGCTTTTGTTTGATAATGATCAGAATAGTTTAAAACTGATTGGTTAGTGAACTAAACTGAGAATTAAAAAGTTATTACTTATATAAACCGAGTGTGACTACCTATACCTACTTTAGTGCCGTGATAATACTACTGGGAACTGGGTGTAAGGGACAGCTGCAGTAGCTTTTTTCATTTCCTGAAAAGAAGTACCGGCATAAATGTTGTTCAGTTTCGTTCACTGAGCAATGATAAGTTTTTCGTGAACTGATAGAGTTCGCGGAAAGCTATCCCTTACACCCCGTATAAAATAAACATAAATTAATGGTATAAAATACACCTCTAACTTTAAATGTAATATTTTTTAAGTAGGGAAATGGACTGCCTACGTTTTAATCTAAAAATTTTTACCTACGCAGCAATCTAATTTGATAACCACACTCAAGTGTTTTATTTACAACTGCTTGTTTTTGTAATATAAATTCTTAGGACAAAATTGATAACAAGTATAGATACAGTCAGCAAAAGAGATATCTGTGCAGGGCCGCTTCAAACGGTGGAAAAGATATTTCAGGAAGTTATTTATGGATTTTTATAAAATTTCGTTTATTTGTTGAAGTCAATAATATGTAGGTTTTCATAAAAAAACATTAGTACTTCCTGAAATATCTTATAATCCGTTTTGAGCAGCCCTGTACAGCAATCGCCTTTGCTGACTGTATCTAAAGTTTCTATTGAGATGGAAAGTGATTTTTAATAACATTTAGAAAAAACTTTAAAATACTCAAAGTTTAGGTATGTTGTACCTACTACCTACACACTCAAACAGTACGATTCTGAAGCCAAATATTAGATGAATGAATGTAGAAAAGGTGAATTGTAATAAAATGCTACTGTACTGGTACGTGGTACATAATTATTTATTTCATAAATATAAAAAACGTTCAATTAAAAGCCATCGTCAATGGTAATATTCAAGTCCTGCGGATCATAGCTGTAGTCGATAGTGCGAGTCTTGATTACTTGTTTGTAAACCAAAGCAGATTTACGAGCAGTACGCTTGCGGGCTGGATCCTCGAAGTCAACATGGTAGAGTCCGAAACGCTCTCTGTAAAAATATTAATAGTTTATATTATTAACATCTAGTTACCTTCTCCATGGTTTACTTCACCCGTTCACTGTAACCCTTACCAATTCAAAATTTTCCTTATGTCTTTCGAAAAGTTCAGTACTTTACTAATATAATAAATAATTTTTATTAATAAACACACATTTTTCAATTTGAATTTTACAACTCCTTTATTTATTTTTTATAATAATATATTCATTTTCAATATTTCATTTTAAATTTCAGGATCAGTAAGTTTAATTGTAAAATATTAATCGGTTTAAGTTTTTATATCTTAGATTAGAACTTACGTGTAACCCTGCATCCATTCAAAATTGTCCATCAAAGACCACAGCATGTATCCTTTCAGCTGGATTCCGTCATCAATGCAGTTCAAAATGCTTTCGAAAGAAGCCCTCATGTAGGCAACTCTGTCGTTATCAACCAGATCTCCCGGAGGGGACTGGGACCAACCATTTTCAGTAATATAGAAGGTAAGATTACCGTACTTCTTCCTTAAATGGTTAACTGCATTGTAAATGCTGTTTGGTGCTAACTGAAGAAAAAAACATGTATAGGTATAAGTCTAAATATTTACAATAGTTTATAATATTATCTATGTTGGACTGGGATTCTGAAAACGACAGAAAAACATGGAAATCATGGAATGTGCTAACTATTTCTTTTCCTGCCTTGTAAGAGGTAAAAGTGCGACTTTATGGTTTTATTTATGTACTTACACGTACCTACCTATTTATTTATATTACATTTCCTTCAATCTTAAATAGTACTAAAGCGTTTTGTCGAGGAAGCTTTCTCATAATCATTATTACCAAAAATGATAAAACTTACGTATAGCCAAGATGATGCAGACTGAGGCCAATCACTCGGATTAAAGGATCCAACATTGATATCATCCAAGAGGCCAGGAACTACATTATTATCGCTCAAATGTTCTGTTGCTGAAATTAAGTACGCAGTATAATGGTTGACACCGAAGAAATCGAATGCACCACGAACGAGATTCTTTTCTTCTTCAGTAAATTCGGGCATGCGGGATCTGGAGTAACCCTGTTCTTTGCTTTTTTGAGCTACTCGCTCTGCAAGTTCCCTAGGAAAACCGCCGTCTTTAGAAAAGATTGGTTCGGCATACATTCCCCACTGAAAATTACATGTACATTAAATTATTATTATATTAGAATTTATTAGTTAAGTCGTGATTTTTACAACTACGATTCGCTACCAATGTCATAGTCATAGCAAGTTGTATTATGTGTATAGATATTTAATATAACTTTAAAATTAACATCAATGTCTTACTTCCGCTTGTCTTCTTAATTCCGCAGCAAATTCATCTTCCTCTGAATCAGTTGCTGCTTCAAACCAATTTACGCTAATAGTGATGCCACACACGCCACCCTGCTTTTCTTTAAAATCGTTGTTATATGCATGGTACGCTTTTGCGTGACCAATCACCAAATTCTTCGCACATAAATATTCTCCAATGCCATGGGCATTTACTTGAGGTGCTTTAGTTTTAGCACCATAGCCTTCAAAGCAGATCTCTCTGGGTTCGTTGAATGTAATCCAATCTTTTACTCTATCACCGAAAGAATCAAAAACGACTCGAGCGTAATCTTCAAACCAGTATGGGAATTCAGGGTTAGCGAATCCACCCAAATCTTGGAGTTTTTGTGGTAAATCCCAGTGATATAAAGTGATTAAAGGTGTGATGTTGTACTTTAGCATTTCATTAATGTAATTGTTGTAGAACATAACACCGGCCTCGCTGACTTGATTAGAAAATCCAGTTGGTAATATTCTAGACCAGGCCAGTGAGAAACGGTAGGCGTCCAGGCCCATTTCTCGCATCATTTCAACATCCCTTTTGTAATTATTGTAAGTATCGGCTCCAATATCTCCATCGCTATTGTCAACAATATCTTGAGGCCGATTATGGACCAAGTGATCCCAAATATTTTCTCCTTTGTCTGTAATTAAAAATGAATTATATTATGTTATTTCATTTAGCATTCATTGTATGTACATAGATAAAGAACAAACCAACACAAGGAACAAAGCCACAACAGGCACTTTCCTAAAGGTACTTTGTACTTTCTCTATAGAAGTTCTATGTACCTACTACCTACATAATTTTACTCCATGTAGGTCACGAGTTACGGGATTCAAATAGAATTTTGCTTTTGCAAATACTCAAAATATTTACCGTCAGCATTCCATCCTCCCTCTATTTGATATGCTGCAGTAGCAACTCCAAACAGAAAGTCGTCAGGAAACTTTCTTTCCTGCCTGTTTCGGGCAGCGCATGCGCAGCCCAAAATTAGTAATCTGAAAAAAGAAAGTCTCATATAAAATTACACGCTAGTTAGGGAAGGACAGAAGACAGAGAAAGTTGGCGATTACTCCACCGACACGTGCCTAGCACTTAAATTTAAGAAGAAGAAGATATTATATTATTTCACAGAATATTTAAGCTTCTGTTCTGTTCAATAATAAATTGAAAATACTTACGCTAACACAAGTGCCGTCTTCATGATGCGAGCGTGGCCAAGCCAATTGATACACAAGGTCATTGCATTACAGATTTATTTATATGCCAGTGGCTATTATGTTTGTTATGCTGGCAAAGATAAACGTGTCATCTCGAGCGTATAGGATTATACGACCACTTAAGGTCTGATAGTGAGACAAGACATAATATCACAAGATCTTGGTTATCTCTAATATTTGCATGTAGTGTCGCTAAGCACAGATATATATTTTTAGAAATTATAACTACCAATACTTTGCAGAATAATCTTAAAAATTCTTTCCATCAATCTATCCATCCTTTCATTAATCGTCCTCTCCCTGTTCTGAAGTAGGATTGATTATTTATTCATATTCATTTATTTGCTTCATCAGGTTTACAAAGGTGGTATTTATAAAACTTACATAGTTATCACATGACCCTGTTAGGGAACTGCAAATTTTACATAAGTACGTAACAAAAATCTAATCTATTTTGCTTAAAAAACTCCTGCAAGGTATAAAAGCACTTTTCTATTAGATATTCTTTTAAATATTTCCATACCATTATTAACGAGTTAGGTATTGAAGTGGGACTTAACAAAAACAATTTTTCACGCATTTTTGTCAATCTTGTCAGATTTTGTTACATCGTTTGTATAAAGCCCTGACTCCTGCTATTAAAACATACCCCCGCGGGGCCAGAGGAGAAAGACAAAGGGGCGTGGTCGCATACAAATGTATATATGTAAACATTTGTTTTTGTTTTCCTAGGCTGACGGAAACAACCCCCGCGGGGCTGGGATGGTGGGAGGGGCAGGGCTCAAAACACGACAAACACGATCTTCCTCCACTTCCTCCACGGTCTTCCTCGTCCGAAATCCATGATTCAGATTTTGGCAAACATTGTTTTGTTTCTGTTTTGTTGCGATGTTTTTCAAAGCTGGAGACACGGCTTAACATAAACGGCTATTTTTATTATATTTTTAAAAACATAACTCGTGTTAAGTTACGTTCTATATCCACGTATAGTTTGTAGGTGCTTTTTTGCAGTTTTAAAAACTACTTCAAAGCGCTGACAGAAACAAGTATGGACTTGCATGAAGTAACCACACTCGTATTGTAATGCCCCTCAATATGTAGCAACTTCAATTACTATTTCGTTTATTTTTATGCTCCACTGTATTGTGAATTTGTGACTGTATAATATAGTAGCGCCATCGTACTATGTTGCTTGTAACTAGTCGGGCAATACCTAGTACGTCATTTTATTAAGTTATTTTACCCCTCCATAGATGGCAGCACTCTTGGCATCGAATCTCGGCCTCGAACCTTGCTTTATATGCTAGTATTATTCTTTATCGCTAGATGGCAAATGTCTATTGCCATATTTAGTTAGTTCATAGATGGCGGTAATTGGTACAATATGTGACGGCGCCCGCCGCCCTCATATTATAATAATCTGTGACCGAAGCCCGGAATCGGTTCACTTGACCATAGATAAATAATTTATCTATGACTTGACAGACAATCAGGTGGATTCAGCTTGCGTTGTCCTAACCAAACTGGGGAAAATCACACTAAGTGATAATTTCACCCTGGGAATCGAACCCAGGACCTCCGGATCGGGGGCCCACAGCTCAGACCAGCTAGACCACGGAGGCAGTCAGTACGTACGATGATGTAAAAAGTTTTCTCGAGCAAATATACTTACTTACGGCATGGTATTAGGAATACCATAGAAATATGTGAGCAACATCGACCTTTTACGTGTGAGGATACTGGAATAGCCTTATTTTATACTGCATTGGGAAAATTTCATTGTTATAAATCGTTATTTTATTTACTTCTACCCTTGACGATCTATAAGTAAATGTACAACCGACAACAAAAAACTTAAACAAATATGACAGCGTGCTCCTTTATCCAATTTCGCATAGTGATTATGTCCGGTATTTAGGTCGTGTATAATAGAGGTTAAAAAAAAATACAAAATAAAAAAAAACGCAACAATACTCTTGTATGGCGGGCGTCTTCAAACAAACGCTGCGGGTGGTAGGTAGAGTATGAAAATAGGGTTGGCATGAATACAGCTATTAGGGATAAAAAATACTTATATGTGCTTATATGAAAATCAGGTATAAACATTTTCAACTTGGTAATATTTGAAAATTGCGATAAGTAAGTGAGATCACTGATTAGAGAAAGTCGCTGCGCTAGCTCCATTTACTCTTCTGTGAGTGAGATATTGAATATTTGTGTTACCTACTATGATTCTTAACACTGCGTACCTATGTGCTCCGTAACTCTAGTAGAGACATGTCGCTGGGTCTCGCCGATGCAGCTTTCCGCACTAAGTACGTGGTGGGATTCGAACCAAGTCCTCCTGCACAGAATGCCGCGGCCGTCCACTACACCATCCGGGATTCAATAAGTATACTATTTACTAAAAAATTGTATCATTTTTTTAACCTCCTCCACACAAGGGCGTTGAAAGCCCATCAATTACGGTACTCAAAGAACATTCGAATAAGAGAATTGGCGGAAAAAGATATCAAAAAACCCCCTTTGTGTTTGTGAATCATACATAATATCTGAATTGGATTTGTCTGTTCAGGGATACTAGCTCTGTTTGCCGACTTTACTTGGTTAACCCTCTGTTGGTAACTGGCAGCTTGACCAACATTTTGATAGACATTTATGTTTGATGTTTTTATATTTTTGTCAGTTGTTTGTTTTTCCATCTGGACCAGGTTGTCCATTATTATATTTCGTATTTATCGAAGGCAGTGTTTTAATACCCTTTTGCTAGGTGCCACGTTGCCAGTGCCAGCCAACTCAGCAGTTGTCAGCGGCCATTTTCAAGCCGCCAATGCTTATTTTATTACTAACCCTAGCCTAATGTTTTATGTTGTTACTAATTATTATGGGCCATTCAGTAGCCTGAAATAAAGACATTTTAATTTATTTTCTTAGCATGGCCTCTGACATGGCTCAACGACTAATATCTACGATACGGCTAAACGTGCCTTTTCCGAAGCACCACTACCCGTCACACATCCACGGCGATGGTTGTGATGTTTTGCAGTCAAGATTGGCTCCTAAAACTAGGTCTTAGGTCTCAGATACTCTATATCATTAGATATTTAATTAGAGTCTATACTATCCCACAGGTGGGATAGTGGACTCTAACTAAATCTCCAGGTTTTACCGTAACTTTCTTATTTCCGGTTATTCCGAATTTAACTAAAAATTGTTTTCTAAATTACTTCGCTCTATCATCGACTGTGTTTCAATCACCTTTTTTGATGAGGTCTTTAAAAAAGAAAATCCAAACACTTTGCAAATTAGAAGCATTGTAACAAAACAAACAAACATACACACAGTCGGATTATTCGTGAAGCTACTTAGTCGGTTTCTTGGGGGAAGTTTTGAGGGATTGCGAGGAGAGACGCGGGGTATATGTATGTTACATTACACGGGATCACGGGAGCAATATGTTGGCTAGTGTGGAAAGGGGTTTATACTATACAATATACTTTTCTCCCATTTGCTCGGAAATTGCTTCGTTATTTAAAAAAAAACAAAGCGTACATTCACTCTTTGCGGGACTAGGCCGGCAATTTCTCCAAACGACAGTAATCGATCTTCAAAGTACACACTAGTATGGACAATATGAATTAGGTGTTTTCAATTTTACATTATTAACTTTTTGAAAGGCAGAATGCGCAAAAAAATAAAAAAGAGTTAAGGGTCTATGTGCTCGCGGCAACTGTCCCTTTCAAACCAATGACAGAATGCGCGCTCTGTCCTTTTCTAGCATGGGGCTGTTTCAAGCCGATTTCATATATTTTTGCATATATCTCAATGTATACAAAAAGTATTGAAAAACAAAGTTGATCATGATGTTCTTCATAATTATACGGTGATTTCGATATAACATTTGCTGTTTCTAAGCTCATAGAAATGTCACAGTTGTTCAAATTCGGCATTGAGACGCCAGATTTTCATGATATTTCTGATGATTTCCTGGTGTAATCATAGTATTTTTAGATTATATCTATGAATCTAGTTGTTCTCCATATTTTAGAGAAGCTAACCATATATAGATTTATTGAAAATTCAACTATTAACTATACTAACAAAGTCAAATGCCGGACCGTGTTTAGCCCGATTTATAGTACTTCCCTCCTTAATGAATGAATGGAATGTGCACCTGTCAATGGCGCTATTCTAATTTTAAATTTCACAATATTATGGAGAAATCGCTATATAGTGTATATTTTTCAGTGAATTTTTATTGTTTCCTCGCAAATGAGAGAAAAGTACTGTACTAATCTCAGCCAAAATAGCAATGTATGGTCTCGTTTACATTCAGTCGAGGCCTTCCAAATTTACTCGACCATACATTGCTTTATTTTCGGCCTCTAAAGTAATCTACTATTACTGCACACAAAAAAAAACATACTGAAACAAAAAACAAACAACGATTCTTGATTGCGGTTAAATTCTACTCATAACACTCTTCTACTCTACTATATTATACAATAGCCATACATAGCCCATGCCATAGCCAGCGGTAGCTTTATTTTTTTTTTCATCTAACTTACATAATTACTCTTTGGTATTACGCAAAGAGCACGCACTTAAAATACAAAAGGTAAGAAATCCCTATCAATGAGATTATGCTTCTGTTGTGAGGATTATACGCACTAAGCGATTCCTATAACACTTAAAGCTTTTATTTTTTTGTATCAATGGTCAGCTGGTCACAATAGTACTTAGGTAAAATAAAAAAAAATTAAGTAGAGTATACTTACTTACATTTTATTGATAAAGAGCGATACTCTTGGGCTATACTACTTACGATTTGTGCCGCCCCAAAATCATCCAAGCTCATCTTTTTAAATGGAAGTTTCTGAAGATATTTCTGCATTTTTTTTGTTAAATAAGTATAATTTAGTGTCGCATTGAATTGAAAATTCGGAACATGGTGGGCGGAAAAAGCGGAAAATGGCGGGAAATAATTAGCTCTACTGGCCTGGGGCAAAGGAAGCGTTCCAAACAGCCAATGCAAAACTTGGAAGTTATTTCTGAACGAGTTGCTTATTTTATCGTTGGGAATTTTAACGAGTTTGAATTTGAATTGAAAAGAAAGGTTTTGGTTTTTTATTGAAAATGCATAATTTGTAAATATTTCCCGTAAAAGTACCCGTAGCTTATTATTAAGTTTATTACAGTTCCATTTTAATTAACTGCTAATGAGTCACGTCTTCAAAACATGGCCGACTCTACCATCATACTAAACCCATATTAAAAGAGATCTCATAACGCTCACGTCCGAAACAAATCGCAAAAGCCATCAGTAAAGTATCAGAGGCGGCGGGGAGAAAATCGAAAACAAAATCCTTGAAATCGTCACGTTCGCCATTCACGTCGCTTTTCATCTGGCTGGCAACATTGAACGAAAAAGAAATGTCACAAAATGGCGCGTTATTATCCCAGCTAATAAAAATTCAGCGCGCGAAAATCCTCCCGCTACGATTGGCTCGTGGTCCCTCGACGCCGCACTCCATTGGCGGGTGTTTATTCCATTTTCAAATTAACTTTCACTGTCTCTGTTGCCAGTTAGGAATTTATTTATTTTATCCACGTTTTATTAGATGCTGGGAAAGTGTGGAGGCTGGATTGTTTTCATAAATAAGTCGCGTAATAGATTCCGTTTTCATGAATATTTTCTCTTTGTTCTCAGTGTAACCAAATTGAATTTTGCAGATAATAAGTCTTTTTATTACAATTTCCTTTTGTGTTTTTCTTAAATCTTAGGTGGTCTGGTCTGGAAGTTACCTACCCAAGAAATATAAACAAATAGAACTGTAAGATAGGTAAATAAAGTAGGTATATAAAACAAGTAATAGAATTCCATATTACGTGGGTGAGCGGTGCAAATCCCCCGAAATACCTACTCTCGCCAAATATATCGTTATAATAAAACTAGTTTACGGGCAACGCTTTCGAGCTCGCTTAACAAGGGCACGTTCAGATATAGACACTTTTAAATAAATAAGAAGACAATTTTCTTGGAATTTTTCTTTAAACGTAACCTACAGGCGCGCGCGTGGTCCCAAATTCGTAGGTTTAATTGCTGAAAGTACCTAATTATCTTGCTTGAATTTTCACATGACTATTAAAATAGAAATAATCCAATTCAATACAATACAAGAGCAGTAATATAATTTTGAAAATGGGATTACTGAATTTTCTAATTCACTTTCCCAAGAGGTTCCGTAGGTAACGCTAACGAAAAATTTGGTCTTAAAAATTTGTGGATTAATATTTTATGTTGTTTATGATCAGCGCATCCAACTCTACGTCGTACAAGGATCTTTTGGCGCTTGGGTGACATTGACAGCACAGATTACCTAGTATATATGTCCGTTAGGTCATGTATACTAGGTAATCTGTGCTGTCAATGTCACCCCAGCGCCAAAAGATCCTTGTACGACCGTTTTGATTATCGCTCACTTATTATTTTTTTTTGAGGGTTTTGGCCTGGTAACTAAGAGCTTTGGGCTATGTCTTATTTTGAGTTTCACTTTTCTTCATTTAAAATATTAGAGTTTTGGACACTTCACTTAGTTCAATGTTCTTAACAGTGTTTTTAATGAAGTTTAACAATGGCACGAGACACTTTTCATTTTGTAATAGGTCGATGAGGCGGCGGGAGGGATTATCAGTCTGTATTAAACTGTATTACCTAAATCACCGATTTAACTTGCAAACACTAGTCTTTGTAGAGAAAACTGATGGCACGAAAAAACAATGTGTTCAATGTCACAACTGTCATTACTGTTGCAGTATGCGCAGATTCTATGTTCTTGTGCTCATTCATTTATACCTAAGCACAAAGTGAGCGATAGTCAAAACAAGAAGTACTTACACCTAACTTAGATTCTAAAGTATCTCATCTTGCACATACACCTCCCTACAAAATAACACCTCTGATTTACCATAAAGCCTTTACATTACCGGCTAAATTGGAAGGCGGCGTAATTCCACCCCGCGGGGTTTAAGGGAGATTGGGACCGGGTAATTTACCCGCGAATCGGGGTAATTCGCGAGGTTTGGCAACATAGCTTTATTTTTCTAGGCTCATTCAGAAATTCGATCAAGATGGCGGAAAGGAAACATAAAATAAAATAGGCTAGTCCATCCATGTCTATTTTATGAGATTCTATACTTGTTTTAATTAAAGCTACTAATTTCTTATCGATTATTTCAATTGTGCATACGTGCCTATGCGTATGCACGCATATCTTAATTAATATAAAACCTAATAAAAAGCAGAAACATAAATTGATCTACACACTCAAAAATACCCAAACTAGGACTTCAAGAGGACGTCAAAGTTTTTAACTAGGAGGGCGTTATTGATAGAACAATATTATTCGTATAAAGAGGGTTTCAAGGGCCATTGTAGTAAAATACTTTCTGGATTGTAGTGGGGAACAGCCTTTTATTTAATAGGATTGTTCTCACGGGGTTACTGTAGTGTTTTTTTATTATTTTCTTACAGTTTCTATTGGCCCTGATGATGGTAATCAGGCTAAAATGCCTAGGTGCTAGGTATAAAGAGCTATGTAAAAAAAAGTAAAACAAGATTCTTAAACTGTTATTTTAGAATTGAGTCAACAGTCGGGGACTTAGTCAAAATGTTTCAAAATGCCTAAACTCGAAGTGAAATGTTTGCAAACGTTTCACAACACAGGTCTTGGAATACCGTACTTACGTATGTAAAATTGTTACTCTTCATCAGCCTGTATCAGTCCACTGCTGGATATAGGGGTTCTTATCAAATTTCTGCCCGCTTTCTTACGAATATCATTGCCCCACCTAGTTTCAGGACCATGTCCCGCCATCTTATGCAGCGATTACATTACCCGGCCGATCGGGCCAGATTTGATATACATTGCTGCTTAGCTTCAGTAGTTTTTCAAGTAAGACTCGTGCACAAACAATATAATGTCAAAACGGGCCCAATCGGCAGGGAAGTGTAATCGCTGCTTTACAAGAGCGGATACCTTGAATCGTCAAATGTAGTGCTACTTGCCGATTCGAGGTATCCGCTCTAAAATGGTTACTATTTCCATGGAGTAATATACCTACAACTATTTCCTTAAAATTAAGAGCCAAAGCATATAGTTTCTGATGAATGAAATTAATTTGCGTAAAACTCTATCAATTATCGAGTACAGTACACTACAGGGCTCTCAGACATCAAAAGCTACATCACAAAGGCTGAAGAGGTGTATCGACGTGGCACGCGGCCCTAAACGATGCCCCGTAAGCGTAGAGCTAGGAAACGCGTAGAATAGAGTCTGTCTAATGAGTCGTTGCACACGCAAATGGCGCTAATTTTAAAAATATTTCACATTTAAACACAAAAAAACTACAATAAAACTATTTTGATACTTTTATACAAAAAAACTATTTTGATATTTCCATACAAATAAAATAAAAGTGTTAAAATAGTTTTATTGTAGTTTTTCTGTGTTTACATTTAAAGATTTTTTAAATTAGCGCCATTTCCGTGTGCAACAACTCACTAGACAGACTCTAGCAGTCGCTTGCTATCGGTTCGTGGAGAGCATGCATTAACTAAATCGTAACCAAAATTTTTGCCGTCCCTTTCTGTTCTCTCAGGATAGATAATACGATTCAGCGTAAACCAGATTTAACTAAAATAAAACCATACCCGTGATTTTCCGTCTTGAGCGAACAGAAAAGGATAAATTATTATGATTTAATGGACATGTAATACCAATATAATAAAATCGTAGACTAGGTGAATTCTGTACATTGTTTTTTTTTTTTTTTTGAATAATTGCGTTAAGGGGGCTGTATACACGCAATAGAAGCCAAAAACGCGACGCAAGAAACGCAAGGGACAAAAGGGAAAAGCGAGGGACAGATCCTTAAGGATCGGAAGGGCTACTGTAGGTAGATAAAAGTGAAACTAATATGTAAAACCTAAAACTAGGCGCAAACGAAGTCGCGGACAGAAGCTAGTTACCAATAAAATAATTACTTTGTAGGTATTCTATTCTAACAACGACGTAAACGTACTAATAATAATGTAAGTCCATTCTAACACTTCCTAACTCTACATAAGGCCAGTTTCACACGGGCAACGGGACCGCATGTTATCAAATTAAAACATATTACTGGTAATGGGCGACGCGTGTCTTCCCTTCACATCCTACCGCCCTTAAAACGGGGGTGGAAGTACCTACGGATTTTTAATGGAAACCTTACCTTTGTATTTAATTAGAGAAAAAAAGCATTAAATGAAAAGTTAGAGTTGAGTGAAATTATTTATTCTCATTTTTTTAAACCATTAACGCATACGAGTCCAAATATGACCACCCATTTTTGATAGTTTATATTTGTTTAGTTACCTTTACTGAGTGAAAATAACTGATAAAAAAAATGTGGTCATATTTGGACTCGTATGCCGTAAAGGGTTAATATTTATATGTTCCATAGAATAAACACTATTTAATTAAGTCTTATTATTTTATTTTATATCATTACATTGCATATCATTAAATTTTAAAATACCAACAAAATACAGTCTCTATTATGTTAAACAAGAGTTCAAAAATATAACTAAGTACATTCCTTAAACAAAATATCACGGTCATTGCTTACCGCTTTAAACTTACCTACATCTAAAACTATTTCAAATTGTTTATCAATGTAGCGATGAAACTGTATTATAAACAAGATTCTCGTAAATCCTACGGCCATCTTATTTATTACACTTCGTTTGAATTTTAGGAATAAAATCAAGTGCTTCTTCAAGCATTATAAGTCTACTTGAGAATCGTCTCAATTAAAAAGCAAATACTTCACATAATCCTATAAAAACTGAAACACACTTTTACTTTCGTCACAAAAGCTATAATCCAATCCTTACAAAAAATCTTAAGTAGCTTCTTAATACGCGATTGTCCTCAAAATCCTCAAATATCCCGAGAATTCTGTTAATTCCGACAAAAACGCTTGAAAATAAACAGAGGTCTAATGTTACCAAAATAATGGCGCCGAAAGTGTTTCTGGCAACACCGATCATGATCCGATAACGACGAGTGTCCCATTCTGTTTTTGAACTCAGCTATTGCAAGATAAATTTATTTTCATTTCTCATACTCGGAAAGTAGTGTTGTTTTGATCTGACTATTGGGTGGAAGATGCTGCTTTCCTTTCACAGGGAAGGAATAACTCATACAAATTTCATCCCCACCCTAGGGCGGGAATGAACTTTAAAAATAGAACTGCTTGAATTGCTGTCAGCTGTGAAGACTTTTTTTCATATTAAAAAAAAAACATTATGAAATGTCGTGACTTTTTAACCAGCTAGTGTCACTGGCCAGTGTGAATTTAGCGCAAACTTGCGATGCGAGTGCCGCGACAAAATTAAAAAATAATAATTAAAAAGTCAACACAAATTGGCGGGATAGTAAAATCTGTTCTTTTATGTATCTAGTATCTATGTATTTACAACTAGTTTTATTTTCCTCATATTCTAAATGAAAAGTAGAGTCATTGCCACGGGTAGAAGAATCAATTCCTCTCGGACTATAGCCGCCCTCGCTGCGCTCGGGCGTCTAACTACCTCGGGAATTGATTCTCTTCCACCCTAGTCTATGAATCTACTATTTAGCAGTTAATGTAATGGTTCTGTATTTAAATTGCACTTTAAAGGGAATAATCAAAAATTTCGCAAAAGTTAAGGTGTTATACTCAGTAATTAGTAACATATTATACTCATTAAAAATATAGGTAGTATATAACACTAGAAGATAAGGCCCAAGAACATGGTTTGCTTATTTTTTCAATATTTTACTATTTTTTTAACAAAAATAAGTCACAAACTCAGGTCTAAAAACGTTTTGTGGTAGTTGTATTATTTTATTATAAGTTAGAACTTCGTAATTTATACTGAATATATTCCTCAAACTATAAGCTAGGACATGGTTTGCTCCTTTTTTTTTGAAATTTTGTGTGTATGTTTTAAATCGCATTTATGTGCGATTTTCGTAAATTTTTGGCGGGACCATGGACGTAAGCGCCACGCTGTGGCGCGCGCTAATTTGAACTATATGTCAATGGTGTTACGTACGAAATTTGATTCTTCTAGCCCCTTGTAGACTTAGCTTTGCACTACATAAGAAACGGACCCCTAAAATAAAAAAGCGTCATTGTCACTGCAATCGCGACATTCAGCCAAATAGTTTTGTGCAAGTACGTCGAACCGGCATGCGGCACTATGTTTTCGAACGTGCTCAGTCAAGTAGGTGAAAAAAAAAAAACTTTAAGCGCGATGGCGCGGAATCGCCTTTGCGTCACATTTTCTGCGAAAAGTTGTCGCATCTCGTTTAAAATCTCTAATCTTTCGTTTGAAGAATGTTATCTGGTTATTCGAGCTTCTGTACAAAACGCAAGGAAATAGATAGCAGCCGATCAGTATTGAAATACCTAGTTTTGTTTCTTTAAAACATGAGAAATAAGCAGAGGTACATTTGGGATATTGGTTAAGTACTTCTTCTTCCTTCTTTAAAATATATTATGTAAGTAGATTCTTAATAATAATTTCCCTCTTCTAAGAGATACAAAAATGTACAGCATACATACACACACACACGCACAGCACGCTTCAATATCCTTTGAAGTGCTATCAATGAACCTCAAGTAGGTACTTGTTTTGGCGGTTTCTACTACATTTTATATCGGCAAAGTAACCTATTATGGCTTTACGGTTGGTTAGATCAATGCATTTTTTTATAAACGATTATTTTTATTAATAATTAATGTTTATAAAAATAGTAATGTAGTGCCCTGAATCCTGGTGTGTAATTTTTATCATTTAAAATTTCCGTTCACGGTTTTACCGGCGGCTTAATCAGTATTCCCGTTGGAAAACAGTATTTTTTCGCGGTATAAAGTAGTCTATTTATATCTTATTATAAAATCTCACCTATAATATGTGCTAAGTTTCATCTTTAGGTATTCGTCTAGTAGTTGAGGCGTGCTTGATTAAATCCTTCGAAACAAGTATCAAGAAGTCTCGGTCGGACTACAAGAGTTTATTCATGCTCTTTAGAAGAATATCTCAAAGGTGTAGCTAAGTTACAATATGAAGTACGATCGGAGGGAAAAGTGATAAAATTCAAACAATTATTTGTACAATTTTTTAATCTAATGAAGTGGAAATAATGGTCTCTGCCTACTTTCTATGGAAAAAAAAATGTAATTGAATATGGGTTTGAAAGTGTGTATTAAAATTTTCCATAAAATTTTCAAGTTCAGAAAATTGAGCTACAGCAGAAAATACGTTGTGATTCTGATAAAACATTAAGTTGTGTTAAAAAAAAAATTTATTCTATCTTATCAAACCTTCATCATCCCACTGGTGGACAAAGGTCTCTCTTTTCTCCATCCATTCTTGCCTGTTTTGGGCCTCAAGGTGCCAATCTTTATCGAATGCGTCCAGCTCATCGCGCCATCTGCGATTGGGTCTTCCACGGCGTCGTCTTGTGGTGGGTGGTTTCCACAAAGTACTTGTTTTTGCCCTCAGCTCTTCCGACATGCGGTAGACATGACCAGCCCAATTCCACTTCGGCTTGGCCGCCACTCGTGCATTTTCTTCTATGTGCATATGTTACGCACAATCCCCGAAATATCTGTTGAAAGTTGTTCAGTTTCATTGATTGAGCAACCCCTATCAGTTTGCGTTAAGTTGTCCCTCATGTTTGGTGTTTTAATGTCATTTACATCTGATATTTCAATGAACTCGGCAATTGGCTGTTTCGTATTTATCAGTCCGCGAAATGGTTTTTGTAAAACGCTCAATGGCCGAAATGAAAGGATATTTCTGGGATTGCGCGTTTTGCATTTGCCAATCCGCGAAGTGTGCCTTTTTTCCGGCCAATGGGCGTTTTGTGCGTAACACATATATTTTAATATTATATTATCTCAAAAACTTTTCTTCTCAACTGTACACTGCAAAGCCCGCTAAGATGTCCCCACAAATTCTACGCGTTCTGTTTAAATGTTGAATCATACTTCAGATGTCTCTGCTAATATACACAAGGACTAACCAGGATATACCCGCCGGATCAAATTACGCGCAGCTTTGGTATGCCAAGTCACAAATCTTCAATGATTTTTCATTCGTGATATTATTATTATTATTAAACAGTTAATTGCACACATGAACATACAGAGGACACAAACATAAAAAAACAATAGCACAACAGGTAGAGCTTATCTCTAAAAAGAAATCTCTTCCAGCTGACCTACGGTAGTGAGAGAGCATAAGAGATATTGGTTCACTGCATGATTGAAACTGAAAAAAAAAGTTAATCAGGAAACATTGGTTGAAATTTATGTGAAGTACAAGGTTCAAGCCCGATGGTGTAGTGGATAAGGCCGCTGCCTCCTGTGCAGGAGGTCTAGGATTCGAAACCAATATGTTTTTCGGTTTCCGATTTTCTTATGTACGTTTATTCGGTGCTTTTACGGTGAAATTCAAAGGTTGTGTGTGAAGTCGACCAATCCGTATTGGGCCCACGTGGTCGACTAAAGCCCGATCGCCAGTGGGGACGTATATGAACTGATGATGAACAAGGTTCAATGCCTGTGAGATTGTTTCCTGTTTGGTTAGGATACAAACTGAATCTGTTGTATGAAAATTACATTACTTTTTTGATTGCGGTTGTGATATGAAAATGTCAGAAGATTTTAAATGGTCTTAAGGATCGGAAACTTCCGTTTTATCGTTGAACAGAATGGGAAATTATACAGGGTGTAACAGAAAGGGTATATGCATCGAAAAATGTGTGAATCTACCCATGAAACTGAACAACTTTCCCTCAGAAACATAGGTCGAAAAACGAAAAAAAAATCGTGACCTTTCATACTAAATGCATCAGCTGATAGCGTATTTAGTATGGGAAGTCAATTTTTTTTTTTCGTATTTCGACCTATGTTCCTTAGGGAAAGTTGTTCAGTTTCATGGGTAGATTCACACATTTCTCGATGCATATACCCTTTCTGTTACACGTTGTATAGCTGTAAATTAGACTTGAATTGGCTACGATTGAAATAGTTCTGGCAAAAAAAAAAAAAGTTTTGCGTCGTATCCACGTTAGTCCCAACAGTAGTCGGGCACCCTAAAAGCGTCGCCAAGAAAACATAAGTAAAGTAGATTTTAAGTAATTAAGGAGAAGTCTAATCAAGCATCTAATTAGAAACTACGGTGAAGTTTAAAGATCTTTATCGCACTCTATTCACGGTTTTAAGGAGAAATTCCGAATCTGAGATAATAATAATATAATAAGGAGAGGACCTTTAGAGAAGTTAAGTAATTAATTTTATTACTTTCGTTTTATGCGGCGGTCTACGGAATTTAATTCTTAATTTAAAGGTTGAGTGAGTGGTAGTGGTAGGTAGCTATTTCTAATGAAATTTCATTTTTTACTGAAATAAAAAAAATTGCTTTTCCATACAAATTGTCAGATCGAGGTGGACATTTTGTATGAAAAAGCTTTTTTTTTCCATTTCCTGAAAAAAAAAACCTGGTGATAGTTGTTCAGTTTGGTTTAGCTAATATTACCTATACTTTCTTTGGTTTGGTTGACTGAGCAACCCCTATCAATTTGCGGGACGCTGTCCCTTACACCCCGTATAAATAACGTGACGGAATTGTGTCGGACATTTCGACCGCAACTTAAAAGTTAAAACAAAAATGTTCCAGGCTATATTCATATTTTAGGCGAGACTGAGACATAGTGAACGAACGAAGAAACAGGCTTACCCAGAAGTCATAAAAGGTGCTAAGTAAAGCCACGTGTTGCAACTAGTATTATAAGTAGTATTTCAGTAATTAAGGAATCTCTCGCAAGTTTATTTATTTCACCAAGTCGTTTCGGGGAAACCATGCTTAAACTTCGACGCAAGGGTTTTGATACTTGCTTTTTATTCGATGCGTAATAAATAATATTTATAAATATGATCCTTTAAAATAAAATGTTTCTATCATCTCTCTAATTAGATGAACTTCTAGTTGGCCAAACCTACCCCACATCCATACCTTACTAATTTATAAATGCAAAAGTATCTATCTTCGTCTGTCTGTCAGTTCATTGTTCTTTCACACCTAAATGGCTGAATGGATTTTAATGAAATTTGGCATGGTGATAAATGGTAACCTAGAGATATAGGCTATTTTTAACCTCAGAAAAATACCTCGTTCCCACAGGAAAACTTATTGATCTGTGGGTGAAACCGACGGGCGATAGTAGGTTTTTTTTTTGTAAATCTATACCTTGATCTACACTATAGAATCTACACAGACCACTGACCTCTAATAAAGAATATAATAATAATTACACACTGGACTAGCTACTGTCACAACATTTTTGTGCCTATTTGAGTATTGCCATTTTGGCGCTGTAGGCCACTGTAGGCAGATGCGAATGTCCATGGAACTAAAATTACAAAAAAAAAACAAAATGTTTCTCCCTTTTCTGTAGCGAATTTTACAAAATACACATTTCCTCGTGTTTATTTAGCACAACTTTCACAATATGATATGAAATTCCACTTAAATACCACGAAATAAAATTATAATACTTAAAAGCCCATGCGGCCATATGCAACAAACGTCAAAATTAGTTCTCGGGACACACGCAAGTGGCGCTTCAAATTGGCACACAAAAGTAGCTGTCATTTGTATGGAACAGACAGTCCAGCGTGTAATTAATAGAGGTCAGTGACACAGACAGATTAACAAACCACACAGTATAGGTATAGTCGTACAAGGATCTTTTGGCGCTTGGGTGACATTGACAGGAGCTCTTTTTGGGCTCCGACACCCTCTATAAAGCCTCTATAGAGGGTGTCGGAGCTGTTTTGAAACAGATGCAAACTGATGGATGTGAAAAACCTGTAGCTTACTTCTCGAAAAAGCTAAACGAAGCCCAAAAAAAGCTCCTGTCATCAATGTCACCCAAGCGCCAAAAGATCCTTGTACGACTGAATGATCGTTAAACCTAAAGCCACTTAAGTACGTTTCCAAAAACCGTGTTTTCGGTAGGTATGAGGAATCCACCTGTGTCTCCTTGTCTAAAAGTGACAGTACAGGCGGCTGATAGAACACTGCGTTTGGAAATATCTGAAGCTACATATCTGCTCACTTGCGGACAAGAAAACGATAAACAATTTAAAAGTATTTTTAACTAATATTTTACTTTTTTCTATACCTACGCCGCTACAGATTTAGTTTTGAGAGTAATTTTAGGATATTGTATTGTTATTAAAGTGACCTGAAATGCTATAGGTACCTAACAACCTAATATACGCTATTTGACTACTAGTCAAATCAGCAACTTTTTATGAAATGTCATAAACGATTTTTTGTATTAAAATACTGGGTTATAACGTCACGTTGACTGTATGTACACAATAACTTCTATATTTTTAACTTGATTATTAAATCGAAATGTGCATTTTTTTTAAATGATGAATGAGATCCACAGTATTTTAGCCATCAGTTTTAAGGTATAAACGTTTTGAATTTTTTTAGCCACCTAGTCAACATGGCTATTGGCCAAATATTTTGTCCGCAAATGCACCTGTGCAAAACGAGAATGGATTTGGCGAAGGTACGTTCGTAATACAAGAGAATTCCATCACGCCTCTCTCTGCGTTCATCTATGTTCGTGACGTGTGACCGTGTACAGACTGAGCGGATTGTCGCGAACGCTATGAAGATAGAACACTCAATGCTGAATAGATGGCGCCACGGCTTTCCGGTTTCCCTGAAATTGCAGCTGTCTGTTCTGTAGGTAAGGAAGGATCACGGAGCAAGTGAACGAAAACCGACTCGGAAAGAACGATTAAGAAAGATTACACACTTATTGACTGGATATTTGGGTCGATGAACGGCCCGACAAACCCTAGTGTGAGAGTTTGAGCTTCTGACATGGTTTGTGTAACGACCACTATCAAAGACAGCGAACAGGACGGTCGGCCTATCGTGCCTTCCGAAACACTTCTTTTTTTCTAAAAAAAATTGGAGATTTAGCCTGCAATGTTCTAATCAAACTGGGGATAATCGCACAAAGTGATAAATTGACTAATGCCAAAGAACACACAAAGAACCCACGCCTTGTGGATCGGAGCCTATGGATTAGACCACTACACCACGGAGTCAAGGCTGCAGTTTTCTTTTTAATCATGGCATTTAAATTAGGATCGGTTGCGTTCACCTGGTATGTACGCAATAACTCTTGTGATTCCCCTTTAGAAGGGGTAATAAAAAAATTGCGTATTTTTTTCAGAAAACCTAAACATGCTTATTGCTTAAGAGGGTGTTTACTGATGGAATTGTCTACTCTGTTGGCATGATAAAATACCTCATACATCAGAGTCTACATTACATACTTAGGAAATACTGTTTGTTTTCCAAGTTACATGAGTAGCTGATATTGTATGACTATATTTCTTAAAAGATATACTGGAAAAAGGATTTAATTAATTTATAATTCGCCTTGTTCAAAAAAAAACATATTTATTTTATATTTTTTTCTGAATCTTTACGTAATTTAAAAAATCTAATATTATGGTTTTCGGTTTTAAATCAGCCATTATTTTTATATTAAAATTTATGTAACTGTTCCCGAGTGACGTCACAACGTAACGTAAGATTTGGTTTCTTGTGTAGAATAAAAACTATTTGTACTATGTCTTTTATAACAGCAGTGAAATAACAACGGTAGGGCACATTAATTTCACTGCTATTTTTACTCCAGATAAATATAGTGATTAAGTGCGCATCCGACCGCATCAACCTCCAATGGCAAATATGCTAATATGCCACACACCCTTAGCTTGGTTGGATTGGAGTGCGGACCTTTGTGCCGGGCCGACATCGTTTTGTGAAAATGCCTTCTAGGTTTCTGACTTTCTGCTATGCTTTCTGGGTTTACATTCTGGGCTTCCATCATCGGATCTATCTGTAGTTACAAAATACTCGCACCATTTTATAATAAAAAAAATCATATACGAGAACTTTAAAATCTAGACTTTCGCTTCGCATTCATCCACACTGCAACCAGAGAAATTCGAATTTTGAATATAGAACGTGGAACTGCGTTTCGTTCTTCGCAGACCTCCAATTTGGCTGATTGGTGCTTCGGCTTCGATTTCCAAAGCTCAAAGACTTCTGTTGCGTTCCGTTGCTTCAAAACGAACGGACGCAGCGTTTGTATTTTGAATTTCGAATGACGGCTTAGAAAGGGCTGGCTTGTATGTTGCCAGGGCTCTATAATTTGAAAGTGCGTTTCGTTTCGATGTACATTGCGTAGTTACTAAGCAATAAACATACTTAGGGATCAATATTGTCTAACCGGCCACGCAATGTAAGTTGTGGTCAGTAACGCTGCTTGATTTGCCGTAACCAAAAACAAGCAAAGATTGACTCTAATCGAAAGGATAAAGAAGTGCGAAAACCATAATTTGTATAGGGTGTAAGGGACAGCTTCACGCAAACTGATAGAAAGAAACTGAACAACTTTCACCATTAAATTCTTTCAGGCAACGAAAAAGAACTTTGAATTCCCTTACAAAATGACCACCACGATCAGAAAACTTGTAAGTAAAAGCGATTATTTTTTCATATCCTTAAAGTAAACTGAACAAATTTCAGTTCAGTTTCGTTGACTGAACAACCCCTATTATAGTTTCTGGTATGCTGTCCCTTACACCCGGTATATGAAAGCAATGGGGTTAAAAACTGGGAACTAAATGGCGCCACTAGCGAGTGTTCCTTTTTCCTGTGATTGTTCAGTAATCTGTCAATGTCAATATCAGTTTTGCGTCTTCTCATTGGTCTCTTTTGGAACACCCGCTAGTGGCGCCATCTGCAATTAGTTTTGCGTTTTTATCCCCATTACTACATTCGTATGAAAACATTGCTATTGCAGCAATCCATTGAAATCAAAACTAATTTATTACTCTTCTAGCAAGAAAGCAATCAATCAGCCACATATGGAGCGAAACTTCCTTTAATATGGCAACCCTCGTTATTTGAAGCGGGCAACACTAAATTACCGAATAACATGTTCACGACAAAACGCTTTTCAATCTGTGCACGTTTTGGGGGTGGGTTAGCAGAAGGATTGCGCATAGTGTTTTTTTTTAAAGTTATACTATAGGTACTCTTTCAAGAGAAATAGTTTTATCAGGAAATTAAAAAAAATGCTTTTCCATACAAATTGTCTGATGAAGTGTACATTTTATATAGGTAAGTAAAAAAAAAAACATCTCCTGTAAGAATTTCCTGGTGGAAGTTGTTCAGTTTTGTTGACTTAAAAAACCCATGTCAGTTTGCGGGAAGCTGTCCCTTTACGCCCCTTTTAATGGTAGTTCAGTGTTTTAATCACCTTAATTTATTCAAATTTCATTTTATTTTACCTTGACGAATACATCTGTTAGTAAATTAAACGTGTAAAGTCATTCAATTGTCATTAAATTAGAACCATCAGTTCAGCGGCTATTGAAGTTTAAAAAAAAATACTTTGGCGTGTAAAGATTTTCGCAGAAGCTGGACTTTGGCGAAACACGATAAGTTAAGTAATTTTAACAGTCCTCTCTCTCTCTATCCATCGTCTCGTTTCACCCCTATGGCCACTACAAAAGCGGAGGTCCCTTTTATAGCGGACCCCCAAATGCCAATCTTGCCAGATTGCTTTTTTTCTTTTGTTGGTTTTGAATACGAGCATGTAGGCCGAATCGCGCAATACAGCTCAACGAGGTCCTTTGTACTTGATTAAATACCTACCACACATCGATTTGCCGCTCTTTTGGTGGCCAGTGACCGTTATGTCGTTTGAAATAAGGCGGGAAATGCGATAAAGATGGCGCGTGTGAATGCAGCGTTCTGATTGGTCGGCGCTCAGCGCGGATTGGTTATTTAATGGTTTCTTGGCTTAAGATTTGTCTGATGATTAATTTCGTCGCGTGCGTTCGCTTTTTGAATGTCGAACGGGATTATTGCTTGTGAAAAGCATTTTACTAAAGAAGCGACCTTTGACATTTCATACTTTATAAAAATAACTATCTCTAACTATGTATGTCCTTTTAAAATTACACAGATGTTGGACACAAGTCCTATTCGAAAATATTAATTAATTATTTATCTTGATTAATGGCTTTTGTGCTGTCACAATTCCGCCAATGTCACGTAGCGAATCAAATACAAACTGGGGAGTATGTGACAAACACAATTTTCTTTATTCACTTCAGATTTTACTATGACTTGCTACGATATGATGCTACGCCGTAGTAAGCGTAGCGATCCGTAGCAAAATTGCTACAGTTCTATGTGCTATACATATTTAGTTAAAAAGTAAGGAGAATTTATCAGGCGCATTCGTGGTTGCATTTCATAAAATTGATAATAATTTCAAATATAGAACAGTTTTTTTTGTTATTTTTGTAGTCGCATAACAAATCTAGCGCGAGCGAAGCCGCGGGCAAAAGCTAGTAATATATAAATACTCATCCGATTCATTGAAAAATACATATTATCCATCTCCTGTCACCTCACATAATAATATTTTGCCATTTCACCAATAGCAAATGTGAATCTTTCTTTCCCCTTATTTAATCTTCAGTCACCTTTGGGAATATACACATCTACTAAGCTGATACAACTTTTAATATGAAAAATGCTATTACAGTTCAAAACAAACTCATTTTCATATCAAAAAGGATGTTTGAGCAAATTGTGACTTTAAGATAAAGAGATAAGAATCAAATATAAGAATTCGATCAGAAAAACAAGAGTTTGCAGCAGAAAAAATCTGCAAAGTTATGTTTGCGTTTCAAAAAGCCGATCCCTGGTGGGTTTTCGGCTTTTGACTAAGAAATAAGTGCAGAAATCTTTTTGCTGTTGTTTTCAAGAATGGTAAATGCAAGTTGGTTACAGTATCGGATCTTTTCAACTTGACACCTTCTTATAGAAATTGTTTAACATTCGAACCGAAGTATATCTTCAATAAATATTAATGAGGTTGAAACTTATTGGATTATTTCGACCTTTTTGTTGTTTGATTAACAAACTCGGGATAACTTGGATCACACTTGGATGGCT